>JAUPFT010000007.1:9900454-10055454 GCA_036936625.1 Parnassius smintheus behrii | reverse complement strand
CACGCACACTGCCGCACACACACGCACACACACAAACACAACAGTGCACATATGCACACACGCACACCCATTCACACACATATACACACGTACACATACGCACACGTGCACATATGCACACAAACACACACAAACACATACACACATACACACACACATACACACACACACACACACAAACACAGACACACACATACACAGACACACACACGCACGCAAACACGCACTCAGACGAATACCTTATGTCGCCGTTGCCACCACTTCCGCTACAAGAAGGGGCGTTGTCGAGTAATTCGTTAAAAAAGTCGTTTATTTCGACCACAAAGATCATAGATGTTAGTAATAATACAAATCTTATTACAATAACGGCGCAATACAATAACGAGGTAGAACAAACAGCACCCTGAACGCATTACATAACATGCATTTAATCTGTAGCTTGTAACGCCAAAGATACGAAACGGCAACTTTGCGGCTGCATCCAGCCAATCCGATCATTTATCTTATCGTTTGCTGTGCTCTGATTGGCTCATTTAAATCGGATCAACATTTTCCGTAACCATCGCAAGGTGGATTTGTATATCGGATCAACTTCGGCCAACGCTAGCAAACAGTCTCGTGAGTGCAGATGTTGATCCGATCGGAGCCACATTAGTTAGCAGAGATGCATATTGGATCAACAAAAGGCGCCGGATCAACATGCGTTTTTGGATCAACAAAGTGCTCGCGTGAAGTCGCGTCTGATCACCATTTACCGTAAAGAGATCTCTATATGTATACAGAATGGGTCCCACATATATGCAATAAATGAAACCACAAGTAATGCTAGTCCGTAGAAGTGTAGAAAAATTAAATATAAAATTAAAACCCGTAAAATAAAAAAGTGACATTTTCAAACAAAATAAATATTAAAATAAATTCAGTAAAAGTGAACACTCTGTTTAGACAACGTACCTTGACCCCTTGGAAGAGTGACAACGTTGCACGCGGGTGGCACGCCGACAAAAGACACCGCTGTCGATATGTCGCAATGCCAATAGTTTGCACTGCGTGGCAACGTCGCTTTTTAATGTTCAAGGATTCATTCAAGGTCATTGAATCATTGACTTAGTGACCCAATTCTATAAAGTGTTCAAACTTGCTTAAAATTAAAACTCTACTTTTTGACCTAATTACTGGACCGATTACGTTCATTTTTTGTATATCGTCAGCAAAGGCGATAACAAGTATATGGTTTCATTTATTGCATATATGTGGGACCCATTCTGTATATATATATATATATATATATATATATATATATATATATATATATATATATATATATATATATATATATATATATAATCGGAATCTCAGAAACGGCTCCAACGATTTTCATACAATTTTGTGTGCAGGGAGTTTTGGGGGCATTAAATCGATCTAGCTAGGATTTATTTTTAGAAAATGTCTTTTTGTTCGTGTTTTTAGGCAATGAAAAACTGCTACAATATCGTTAGAATAAGAGGGTAAATTTTGACAATTTAACAATGATTAAAAATAGCTTAATTGGTATATTGGGCGGTCACGAAATGTAATACCATGGTTCGAGCCTAGACCGACCGACCGACTTTTTTAAATTTTTTTTTCAATTTCTTTCTTTTTTGAGAAAATCTAGTTTTTCGAGCCCTTTTTTGAGTATTTTTTAAAAACACGAAAATTTAAATTAAACTAATTGCACTCATGATTTTTTATTCAAATAACCAATTCAGTTTTTTCTATTATGTCGCTAAGATCAAAAAATATTATTCGTATTTCATCAGTATGTAATTTGTATCTAAATATAATTTACAAAACACAAGAATTAAAAAAAAAACCAGCAAAAAATACCAACCAGTCAACCGAGTACTCTTATTTACTGTCTTAATACAAAAAACTTAAGTTACAATATTACTTATATATATAGTCCTATTCCCCACTCGTGTACACCACCTACTGATATTCTCTACAGAAACTGGCACAAAAGTTATCTTTCAGAGACTCATATTTGTGCCACTTATACACTTAACACTAGTTCGGCAACGGAACATAGTTTTTCTCAGGTACTTCTGACATGCAAGGATGTCGGTTTGTCCACGCTCTACGCTACGTGCATCCCAAACTGGGGCTTTACATCTCTTCCGAGGCGCTAAATTAATACCGTTGGGTCTCCTGACATCGTCTCTAAATATTACCCAAGACGCTAAACCGAGGGAACATTTGTAGATACAAGAGTTTGGATTATATCGTTATAGCTACAAGCACTTTTCTCATAAAAAGTCCGTAGAACCCAAACTCGTCGACGCCACAAAGGCATTGATGATACTGACAAATCGCCAACTCTAGTCAAATTTTTATGACTATAAGCAATCTTTCCCCATCAATCAATGTGCCGAGATTACCTACGAGTATATTGAATATACCTATAATACTGCACTGAACTTGGGGGTTACATTTAACTGTTTGCTGTTCTTTCTGAGCTAGCGGGTTTAAATCTAAATTTACCCGTAGCTTTCCAAGGAGCCCGTATAGGTAGATACTATCTTCTTCCTATAGCAATGCTTGTACTATATGTAACGAAAGGCTGTGAGGCATTCCACCTTAGTCCTCAATGTGACAACGCATCGGTAACCTTTGTTCAAAGATGATTGCAGGTGTTTGGTGCGAGCCGCAGTAATCTGGTGAGTACTTACCATCGGATGTACTATACGTTCGTTTATCGTATACAACCTATCAAAGTCCACAGCAGAACATAGGCCTCCCCCGTATAATAAAATGAATAGAGGGGACATTTTCCGTAGCTCGGCAAACGGGTTTTAAACAGCATTTCGAACCCAGTACCTCTCTATTAGCAGCCGCGCTCACGACCACCAGACCAACGAGGCGTTGTTTACCTATACGTACTCTTGGCATACCGTATAACTGTACTAACATCTACGGTTAGTGTATCTGAAGCTATTAATTATTTTGACCGAAATTACTTCCTTTGCCACTTGCAGGTATGTGATGCCAATTTTCCATTATCATGCACTATATATATTTATTTAATAAATATATATTTAATTTTACATTAATTTTAATTATTGATGTTTGAATAAATATTGACGTTTAATCAACAGTAGCCTAATGGCAGGGCGCAGATCGCGAACTCAAAAAGTCAAGGGGTATGAATCCACCATTCGACTACTCGTCGTGAACCACTCTTAACACAAACCTTTTAAACTTAACAGGAGTGGTTAAAAGGAATATTAGTAATGTTAATTAACAGGGATACAAGTATTTTTTTAAATAAAAATATACATGTAACAAAAAAAGGTTCTCTAGTCTATTAAATTTAAAATTTTCTATTATAGCCACGCAAAATGACAGATGGGCGACTTCAGTAACAGCCCCTCTACACCTTATCCTTAGACTCTTCACACAATAAACTTGGCATAAAAATCCGATGATATTCGCTTTCTTTAGCTCTTTCGTTTACCTAGTTGATTTTTTTATAGAATTAAGGGGTAAAAGCGAGTTAACATTCCACTTTATGATAAGTGGTGGTTGTGGCCCATAGATAATTACATCTCATCTAAAACCAATAAATAAATGAATACATAAAACCCATCATCATCATCATTACGACTCATCACGATTCCACTGCTGAACATAGGCCTCCCCCAAGGAATGCAAAATAGTAAAACTAAATAATCAAAATCATATACAGTACTCATTGACAAGGGACCTAATTTAGCTAAATATAGTTTTGGACATGTACTATCAAATTTTATTCAATTGAATATAGAGGAGCGTTACAGACAAGTACACACATCACACAGAGAAATTTTTTCGTAATAAACAACAGCGATATTCGTCACTGTTATTACAGTATATTTATGTGTCTTTATTATACTGTGCTGTTATGATGTAAATCAATTTACGAGCTACAATTGGATAATAAAAATAACATAAAATTACCATTGACATTGTTTAAACACAAGGTTGAACGAAATAATTCTAGTAAACATAACATATTTCTTTCTCTATACAAATAAAATTAGAACTTTATTCATAAAAACGAAGTTTAAGTTTGTTTTTAATCTTTGTCCTGTATTTTGTTTTCGTAACAAGTAATACTCATAGACTGGTAGTAAAAAAGAAATACATCAACATATTTGATAGAAAGAACTATAAAACCCTTTTGTGCTCAAGCGAGAGTCGTCGAGAACCTTAGCAAATTTCAATGATATACTATACATTCGTATAACGAGCATCCCTTTGGGAAAGAATATGAAATCTACAACTCAGAAACTGTATCATAAATAAGAACTGGAACACTTTTATGAAAAAAGCAGCTATATACAGTTATATAATACATATAAATTAACTCTTCCTAAAACATGTTAAGTTTTGCTAAAGTACCGGTGACACTTTTTACTGGACCCGAGGCATCCCACCTTAGTCCTTAGGTGTTACAACGCATCCGCATTTTGATTCTTATCTGTGGGTAAAAGTAGATGTCTGCGGGATACAGCATCCACTCACCATCAGGTGTTTTTTTGTACTCGTTTGTAACCCTTCTTATAAAAAAAACCTAAAGGTTCCTGATGCAAAATTCATGCAATAATATTATTTAAGGACATTTAAGATGCAAACTTAGGAATAAAAAAGCTACATTATACAGCCATAAAAGTTTTAAAGAAACTTTATTTAGATTATATTTAATACTAGCTTTTGCTCGTGACTTCTACGTTATTAATTTTGCTATGACAAATAAACTACTACGGTAAAATATTTGAATACTTATAAAATATAACAAACTTTACTATAGTGTATAGATTTAAAGGTTAAATAAGCATGAAAATAAAATTTTATTATTTTTTATTAACACGAAGCTCGGCCTTTGATCTGGTGAATGTGACACGGGGGTATTATCTTTTTACAACGAAATCGAAATACAAACCTACCGCAGTATTTCTTTGTAAAAATATTTTTTGTTTTTCCTTCGGGTGCTAGAATCACCCACATATAATTGACGGTGGAGGAAGCAGTTTTCTCTCAATTCTACTCCCGCTACCTTAAGAGTTTGATCTTGAGCTTTGTTCATAGTTATGATAAAGCAGACTGGTTGCGCGGAAAACCATTCGTATTTATTTTTTTGATGGTAGGGCTTGCCAAATCGTTTATCCCTTTCCAAACGATATCATTCATACCCTCCTATCGACACATCGGGGTGGTGGGGTGGGAGGGGAAAGAAGATGATTCTAGAATATCACGTAATCATCGCAACCGAAGGAATAAAAGGCACGCGCGACCGACGCGCGCTCTCTTTCCGGCGCGCTCGTCGTTGGAACCACACCGCTTAAATTTTATTTTCTCCTAATCAAGCAGAATTCCTTTCATAGATTTGGCAAATAATAGTTCGTTTTAGGGAAGAGCGAGTGCATTGTACCGCGTGCTATAGTCGCCATTTATGTAAGCGTAGAAGCATTTCGCAGATACGGTCCACTTTGGTTAATATCTCGCATAATAGGTTTAAGGTTCAACCGGGGAATTAGACTTCGGTAACCTTAGGCTCGTCGCTCTACCACAGACTTTGATAGGAAACTGCACTCTCTTGATATTCAAAGAGGTATTTTGAATTTGGTGGGGTAATCCTAGGAATAAATACAGACTCTCCTCGAGAACAATCTGTCAGTATAGTTGCCTCGATTACATTGCGATGCTATGTTTTCACTTGCTATCTGGTGCCATTGCATAATTTTGGTGGGTTCATATTGCGCAGCGACATAAATGGTGAGCAACTTTCAATTTTATTATGTGAGTTGGGAGATTGGAAGGCTTCAGTGTATTCAGAAACCCGACCGAATAATGAATAGCATCATCGGTGTTTATCACTGAGTCGACAGATTTATATTGGTACTCGACGCCTTCGAATGATCTTAAATGTATTTCGTTTATGATTGAGGCTTTTTCGTTTTTTGGTGTTACTAACGATACTAACGATGATACGCTCACATAACCATTCTGCGGGTTTATCGTGAATATTATTAATATTTGGGTAAATTTTACATACAAGTTCTTCTACAGTAGAAACAATTGTACCTAACTCTTTATGAAGAATATTAAAACACTTCCACACATAGAAAGGCTTTCGCATAATCATCTGTTTGACATATTATACTAACTACTACTACTACCAACTTTGTCGGCGAGGTTGTTGGTATTACAATATATTCGTAATCGTCTGCCATTTTTAAGGCAGTCAGCTAAATGTATGACTGCGGGAAACCTTTCACGTATGGAAAACCCTAAAATCCACCAAACTGCCTCCGAACTACTCAAATAACGCCATCTTTCATACAATTTGACTTTGTCCTTTTTGTTTTCTAGCACGATAGCCACCTGATCACTGCTCTTACTAATGTACATACAAATGTGCTTTATCGATTTAACAAAATTGCAATATTCTACATTAATATATACCTTAAATGTCCGTGAGAGAACCTTGTTACAGGAGACCACCCACCTATTGTCTACTTCAATGTCTTTAATTTACGTGTAAGGCCACCGTCAGCCAGAGGTTTCTTTTGTACTGTGCGTAACCATCGTCACATCTCAGCGTATATTTTACAAAAATTCTGAGGTATTTTTTTTGCTATATTTATTATCTTTCGTGCAGTCAGTGCAGTGCAGGCAGCAGACAGTGTATGATATTGTTTTAATCATGTCGTATAAAATAGGACCTTCATTGGAATTTGTTATCTCAGCACATATAAGTTCATTTGCCTTGTCAGGCTAAATGCGGATAACCATCCACAAGCAAAAATTTTCCTTTGGTTAGAAGTGCCATTATTTTACTAACTATGAGGTGAAAAGCCCTGGCTATTATGTTGTGTCTATTATAACTTTTTTGCCCCAGCAAAAGAATCTCCGTGATTTTATCTTATCGTGGATTGCAAGTAAATCTTATAAGTGATCGGTACGACCATAGTGGCGCACATACGTCACGGCCTCTTGTATCCGCTCGTGTACATAGCGTGGCTTCCCAGTAAAAGAAGAAGGCAGCACCATCTTTTGACCCAGTTGATCAGCTTCAATGTCCTGTCTCCCTATCGCATCTTACAAGTGTATTTAACTTCTCTCCGCTTTAAGCTGCGCCAGATAGTTCCTAATATAGCTCAACCTTTCCGTCTCGATTTTTAAGCAGTTGTGTAGTCTGAGGATCGCACTGAGGTATCAAAATAGAGCATCCATCCTCGCCGTAGCAAAACATAAGTGGCTACTGTAATGCAACGTATGAGAATAGACTTCACTTGATAGAATCAGGCTTACTTTGCGGAAATCCATTATAATAAAAATATTTATTAATTTGCAACCTTCCGCTAACTAAATACAATGAGGTATCTTACCTGGATTGAAAAGCACCTCCCGCCCTCCCTCAATTGCATGCACTAACTCCGTCACCACTAGTTCCAGCACCACTACTCCCAACACCACCACTCCCGGTACCACTACTTCCACCACCACTATTCCAGGTAAGTACGGCAGCTGACCGCTAAGATCTTAGCGGACTATTAATATAAATATAATAAATAAAACTAATGATTTCTTAAATTTACGCGAACACTACACATTGAATAAAACTAAATTTACAGATTTTATCGCGTTTATTTCACTACTTTTACTTATTTTTAATTCCCGACGTTTCGGGTGCTTTACAGCAACCATGGTCACGGGAGGGACTGAGATGTTTGACGTCCCAATGTCATAGTTAGTCCGGCTACCTTCAGTTTTTGAATATTAATTTTTGGTCCGATTTACGCAAAACGAGCTTATAGTATCATGAAGTCTTGCAGTGGTATGCTTAGGTTTAGGTTTAATTTTGTTAATTATAGGATCCCAAGCAGGTGGCAGCACCCAGCCATCTTCTCTATTGAAATTTGGATGTTTTTTAATTTCAATAGCCTCGCGTATCATCCTTGGTAGGAATCGGTGTTCTTTTGCGAGAATTTGTGGTTTATCAAATCGAATGTAATGGTGGGGACGATCTTGAACATGTTCGCAGACTGCAGACTTCCCGGAGCGTCGGTGCTTCACGTCAGCTATATGTTCTTTCACGCGGGTTTTTATGGATCGTTTTGTTTGACCTATGTAAGAGAGACCACATTCACAATCTAACTTGTACACTCCTGCATCTTGTAGAGGGGTATTACACTTGACGGATGGTAAAAATTGACTAATCTTCTTCGGCGGCTTGTAGTATGTTTTAATGGAAGCTCGCTTCAAGATGTAGCCAACCTTGTCTGTGACTCCTCTGACATATGGTAGTACAGCAGGTACACGCTCGACTGTGGCCGGCTTCACTCGGTCACTGTGACGTAGGCGCGGGACCCGAAGCTTGTTGTCTTGCAATACTTGCTTGACGTGCTGAAGTTCGGCGGCCAGATGCTTTCTGTCACAGATCCCTCGTGCTCTCTGAAACAAAGATTTACCCACGGTAGCTAACTGTGAAGGATGATGGTGAGATTCACCATTTAAATATCGGTTGGTATGGGTCTTTTTTCTATACACAGCGCTCTGGTATGTCCTCTCAGTGGTGACAGTACTTTTGCCAAGTGTTCTGCCAGCTTATAAGTTGGTGAATCGATCTGGCTCACTATAGGACGTAGTGGAGCGTTTGGTTTGTGTATCTTTGGTAACCCATACAACCTCGGTTACTCCGAAAAATTAAATCTCGACGTGAATTCGCTAATACCATCATGTACCAAACCACCGAGGTTGTATGGGTTACCAAAGATACACAAACCAAACGCTCCACTACGTCCTATAGTGAGCCAGATCGATTCACCAACTTATAAGCTGGCACAACACTTGGCAAAAGTACTGTCACCACTGAGAGGACATACCAGAGCGCACACAAAGGATTCATACCATTTTGTTAGTGAGATAAAAGACCTACATCTCGCTGACAATGAAACTATGGTCAGTTTTGATGTTCAGTCACTATTCACATGCCTACCTATTGAAGACTGCATATCAGTTGTAACTAGGAAGCTAGAATATAATAACATGCCTGCTGAATATGCAGTATTACTCAAACACTGCCTCACATCTGGCTATCTATTGTGGAAGGAAGAGTTCTACAAGCAAGTAGATGGTGTGGCGATGGGCTCACCTGTATCTCCCATTGTCGCGGACATATTCATGGAGGACTTCGAGGAGAAAGCCCTTCTTACTGCTCCTGTAAATCCAAAATTCTACAAGCGGTACGTAGACGACACTTTCACAATTTTACCATCTGACAAAGTAACTGCATTTTTAAACCACTTTAACTCTATAAACTCTAAAATACAATTCACAATGGAGTTAGAGGCAAATAATTCTTTAGCTTTCTTAGATGTTTTAGTCATTCGAAATCCTAATAACACAATTGGTCACACTGTGTATAGAAAAAAGACCCATACCAACCGATATTTAAATGGTGAATCTCACCATCATCCTTCACAGTTAGCTACCGTGGGTAAATCTTTGTTTCAGAGAGCACGAGGGATCTGTGACAGAAAGCATCTGGCCGCCGAACTTCAGCACGTCAAGCAAGTATTGCAAGACAACAAGCTTCGGGTCCCGCGCCTACGTCACAGTGACCGAGTGAAGCCGGCCACAGTCGAGCGTGTACCTGCTGAACTACCATATGTCAGAGGAGTCACAGACAAGGTTGGCTACATCTTGAAGCGAGCTTCCATTAAAACATACTACAAGCCGCCGAAGAAGATTAGTCAATTTTTACCATCTGTCAAGTGTAATATCCCTCTACAAGATGCAGGAGTGTACAAGTTAGATTGTGAATGTGGTCTCTCTTACATAGATCAAACAAAACGATCCATAAAAACCCGCGTGAAAGAACATATAGCTGACGTGAAGCACCGACGCTCCGGGAAGTCTGCAGTCTGCGAACATGTTCAGGATCGTCCCCACCATTACATTCGATTTGATAAACCACAAATTCTCGCAAAAGAACACCGATTCCTACCAAGGATGATACGCGAGGCTATTGAAATTAAAAAACATCCAAATTTCAATAGAGAAGATGGATGGGTGCTGCCACCTGCTTGGGATCCTATAATTAACAAAATTAAACCCAAACCTAAGCATACCACTGCAAGACTTCATGATACTATAAGCTCGTTTTGCGTAAATCGGACCAAAAATTAATATTCAAAAACTGAAGGTAGCCGGAATAACTATGACATTGGGACGTCAAACATCTCAGTCCCTCCCGTGACCGTGGTTGCTGTAAAGCACCCGAAACGTCGGGAATTAAAAATAAGTAAAAGTAGTGAAATAAACGCGATAAAATCCGTAAATTTAGTTTTATTCAATAAATAAAACTGCCATTATTACAGTGTTGTCACATATCTAATGTATACTTTTCTTTTCTCCCATGATTGTTGCCACAAAGGTCATGAGATATAGCTGTAAATTCATCCCAATTGTTCCTCACATGACATACATATTCTTTACGAATATTTATTAAGCGTATTAGTGTGCCGTACAACAAATAAGAAAGCGTACGGAAAAGGCATGCGCCTTCCCCCAATATGGATACAATAGTAAGGTTTATTAATTTCCCACTGATGACAACAAATTCTGCCCACATTTTTAAAAATAGACATAGACAAATTTATAAATATAAGAAAATTCGGTAAAACAATATACACTAAATTAAACTTCTAACACAAACTGCTACCTACTTAAATATCTATATTAAATAATACGAAAACTATATTGTTATACACTAACCAATCAAGTTCAAAGAATCTTATCTAATTATTATAACTTTAATTATTAAAAATGAAAAAAGAATTTAAATTAACTACACTCAAAATTTTCTAGTGTAATAGTGAAAATGAACTTCCAAACAAATTATACAGTAATCGCAAACATTCGTTAAATAGGTAATCTTAGAGATTTAGGAATTTTCGAAGGAAAATCAAGGTATAAGGTAAGCTTTTTATTCAAACATTACAAAAATAAATAAAATTGAAATTTCGAATTCTAATCCGATTTAAATATTCTTCTATATTTGACACATTCCAATTTTAAATAGTATTGTATTGCAACAAGCTTTTCTGTGAGTTCAACGTTTTGAGTTTTCAAACATGTGGCAAAACAAAATGTAATTTAAATCAAAATCACTTGATATCCTCTTAGATGCAAGTTATCCCCAAAATAATTTTCTACCCCTTTTTAACCCCGTGCGAAAGCGATGAGTTTCAATGAAATACGAAACACGTCTTCTCTCAATTCTTTTAAATAATGTTTATGCCAAATTTTAAGTAGATTGCACCAAGGAATTACGTTGTCTCATACAAACTTTGCCCTCGTTTTGCACCCATTTGGGGGTTGTATTTTTAAAAATCCTACGTCATACATAAAAAAAAGTTCAGATCTCTACGATCAGCGGTTTAGGTTGTGCGTTGATCCACCAGTCAGTCATTCAAGACAAAGCATTTAATATGTATACATAATTACATAATAATATTTGGTTTATTTAAGATTTGGTGAATTTCATTAATATACCACTAAATATAATTTCATAAAGTATTGTATGTTGTATAAGAAGTAAATAATGGTAAGAATCTTTACAAAAGCAATAACATTTTTAATTCAGCACTCGTACGAGACTTGCAAATTAAACGAAAGGTTCACTTCATTCTGAGCGAAACGACTTTTATAGACGAGTCAACATTATCAAATTATTGCCTTCGAAGTAACACTTTAAGCTCTTACGGAACGATCGTCTGGAGCTGTCGTTAGAATGCGGGGTGTGATACAAAGCCCAGTTTACACAATATCGTCGTCTCACGGCACTCAAGCAGCGTGTTTGCAGAGACAACATGGGGTCCCGTTGCGGTGTATAAAATTGCTCTTCGAGCGTATGCAAATGTTAGTCGGCGTGTGGGGTGTTTAAAACTGTCTTTTATTGCTTCGTGCATGTATTTGCCAGAGACTTAAAACGTGTCAAAAATAGCTTCTGAAATGCTTCCATGTTCCATTTTAAAAGTAAGTCAAGTCTTCAGTGCTTTAGTAGTTTTAAATATCACTTACGTATTGAAAAAAGATCTTACTCAATTGAAAGATTCTAAATCCTTCTTGTCATAATGTACTTTTAACTTTCATTGCATCCAAAAAGTGAAATAGCTCCTACCGAAAACTTAACAGTCAGGATCAGAGAACTAATCAGTCTTCAGATAAATTTTGTCACTAGACCGAACAACAATATGTTCACATTCAACGTTTGTCGTTTCACGTCGTTTCAGTTATCCCAACCGCATTGGGTTCGCAAATGTAGCAACGAGTAGTAGTGCGCAAGTTCCCGTAAGACGAGCCACTCAGGGGCTGCGATGCAATCGATGACGTATTGCACCAGGAGCTGGTGGTGGAGCAGTCGTGCAGGAAAGAGCTGGCTGGGAGAGGCCCGGTTCCTATATGCGTGGGGGAAGGTGAGTAAAAAGATAAAAGTTATTCATAGAGTAAATTTTACAAAAACAAATTTAAAATAGTAAAATATTTATTCAGATTACTTTTATCTAATGATAGAAAAATCAGGCCTCAATCAGAATATTATGGAAATTTAAAACGTCAAGTCTACCAGATTTATGTAAAAAATAGTATTTTTTCAAAGATTAAAGATACTGAAATTTACGATAAAAATATTATTGTTCTTCTCTATCTTGTTAGAAATAACTTCAATCAATGTTTTAAGAACATCGGAATGAACGCTTTGTATTAGTATAAGAATATTTAATGTCTACAGAATATTTAATTTCTTCAAAAGTGACATAAGCGCATTGTATTGACATTTTATAGTCCGGGAGCAAACCTAGCAAAATTGAAAATTTGTAATTTTTAGATATACTGAGTTTTTTTGGAAATAAGAGAAACACAAGCATACATTTCACCTGATAATGCTATGTCTTATAGACACCTACATCTGTCTTCGATTAAGAAGTAAAATTTAAATGCATTGTCGCCCCTTAGGACTAAGATGGAATGCCTCGTTTCTAGCAAAAAGAATCTCCGGATTTTACCACTACCAAACCAAACATATTGTGGCGGCGCTGTCGTCGCGCCACACGTGAAACACACCGAAGCTTAAATCAAAATTCTAAATCATAAACAGTACATATAGGACAGCTCCGAACTTTCACACGGAGCGTTGGCCACTCCGCGGACAGAACACCTTGCGTGGCGGAAGATCTCCCCTTTTCCTTCTACGGCCACAGTGGTGACCACTCGACGTGATATAAGTAAATAGGGCTACTTTGTTTTAGAATTATGTAATTATTTATAAAAGAATTAGGGTTCCGCGTCAAAAATGAAAACACATGCAATCAATCGTAATAAATTTCACGCGGGTGAAGTCGCGGGGGACAACTAGTAATAAAATAAATAGCAAGGAGTTTCATGCAGTTTAATGGAGTGGTTTTGTAATAATACACAAACAATCATAAGCAATTACGCAACAGAAATCTACAATAGCGGAAAGGGATAGCGCATAAACATAACTCTCAAACAAAAAAGAAATTTGATACTTAGTGACAGCGGCTTCATTTCCCCGGACCATCCTTTATTGCCCACTGGCCCGGCTGAATACAGAACATTGAGCGCGCCTGACCGCTGTAGCGTGCTACTTTTTTAAACCAGAAGTGACATTACTTCATAGCTTTTCATTTTTCTTTCAATATCGTAACTTGTTTTATTTTATTTAAGGAGTCATATAATAATTTGGCGCATTAATATGTAGCTCAATAAGAAAATGAACATTTATAGGAAGTAGTGGTTAGTTTTTTTAGTAAAGTAAAGGTGACGAACGAGCACAAGTACGTAAATGCTACAGACATCTACATCTATTCCCGATAAAGGATCAAAATGGAAATGCGTTGTCACCTGAGGACCAAAAATGGAATGTCCTACGAAAAATGATAACCAGTTTTTGTCACTCACCATACTAATACACAGCAGCATTGTGTTGCTAATTCGTGCTGATATTTTGTTTCAGTGTGGTTCTTTTCCAGTCGAGCCGATCTATTTGTGATGTAGCTCTAAGCGCTGTACACCAACTTTGGAACCTTTGTAAATCTACAGCAACATAATTATTGCGCCAAATACCATACAGTTATAGGTTATATGAAGATAAAACGCGAATCCTCATAGTTATCTCGATAAAAATTCGCAAATGCGCCATTAAAACCACTAAATAGCCATATAAACGTGTTTTTGAAGTGGTTTAACAACTAATCTATATAAAATTGGTATGAGATGAAAAGTCTTATTTGTTGATCATTTTCCAAACACATTTTACAAATAGGTTTTAAATAAATATAAAAACGATAAAAAAAACGAAAAAGTGTGATTCAGACTCGTACATGAGGGGTTCCGTACCATCGTACTAGAGTTAATACTATGTAGGTACTTTTTATAAGAAAAAAAAACAAGTATCTCGTATTGAGAACAATATTTTTATAAGCGAATATAGCAATATAAACCCTGTGAGCATTTCAAGCATCTACTTGTTGCAGCCCGCTGACAGTCAGACGGACGGACGGACGTGCGGAAGCTACAGCCAGAGCCCGCCGAGACGTCTTTGTGATAGTTTACTCTAAAATTGTGGAGAACTAGGTAACGTTTTCATACCTACGTACGTACTAGCTACGTACAGCGGGAAGGATGGTCATATATATATATATATATATATATATATATATATATATATATACAACTATCCTTCCTGTGGTATATTTATTTATTATATATGACATTATCTTTAACATATAAGATATCTTCTCCTTTATCTAGCAACGCCTTATTAAGAGGCGATACACGTGTCGTATTATCGACGGTGGTAAGTCTTTCCTTATATAGTGGTGTTGGGATAAGTGGTGACGAGGATATTGCAAGTAATTGAGGGAGGTGGAGGGTGTAATTTTATTGTTTTTTCATTTAATTTTAACACCGTATCTTAGCTAATTAATTTTTAACATTAACATTTTTATATTAGATAAAATATAATAAAGTTTTAGTTAAAACCTATGGATTCCTCATGAACTTACCTCAGAACAAAAAGGATCTCGAGTTTATTGGAGAAAAAATGTAGTTAGAGCGTTAATGTTCAAATCCTTATGGAGTCCCTCTCATTGTGCTGAAGACGTGTGCTATATGCTAGTTGGCACCGAATTGTATGGTTATGGTATTTATCGGTTTGTATGGGTCTTTTTTCTATACACAGTATGACCTATGGTGTTGTTAGGATTTCGGATGACTAGCACATCTAGGAAAGCTAAGGAATTATTTGCCTCTAACTCCATAGTAAATTATACTTAAATGGTGAATCTCACCATCATCCTTCACAGTTAGCTACAGTGGACAAATCTTTGTTACAGAGAGCACGAGGGATCTGTGACAGCAAACACCTGGTCGCCGAGCTTCAGCACGTCAAGCAGGTTCTGCACGACAACAAGCTTCGGGTCCCACGCCTCCGTCACAGTGACCGAGTGAAGCCGGCTACAGTCGAGCGTGTGACTGTTGTACTACCATATGTCAGAGGTGTCACAGACAAGATTGGCTACATCTTGAAGCGAGCTTCTATTAGAACATTCTACAAGCCACCTAAGAAAATTAGTCAGTTCTTACCATCCGTCAAGTGTCATATTCCTCTACAAGATGCAGGAGTGTACAAGCTTGATTGTGATTGTAGTCTCTCATGTATAGGGCAAACAAAGAGATCAATTAGAACCCGCGCAAAAGAACACATAGCTGACGTGAAGCATCAACGTTCCGGGAAGTCTGCAGTTTGCGATCATATCCTAGATGGCCCTAACCATTACATCAGATTTGATAGACCACAAATCCTCGCGAAAGGCTTGACTTGAGGCTTGGCTTGACATGAGGCTATTGAAATTAAAAAATATCCCAATTTCAATCGAGAAGGAGGCTGGGTACTAACACCTGCTTGGGATCCTATTGTTAATAAAATTAAAACTAAACCCAAGCAAACCACTGCAAGACTTCAAAACACAGTTAGTTCATTCTGCGTAGATCGGACCAAAGACAATAATTAAAAAGCTGAAGGCACTCCGGGTTAACTTTGACATCGGGACGTCAGTCACCTCAGTCCCCCGTGACCATGGGTGCTGGAAAGCACTCGAACCGTCGGGTATTAGAAATAAATAAAACGCGATAAAATCTGTAAAAGTAGTTTTAATCAATAAATTACGACGAAGTAAATAATGCTATAGCTAAGTTGGTTAAATGGTTTAATGTTAATTATTTGCATTTGAATGTAACTAAAACTAAATGTATGAAACTCGTAACTCCTAATATTAAACATGTTATTTTAAATGGGGAGGAACTGCGTCTTGTTGATTTTTCTTCGAATCACACTGGACGCAAAGCTTCAATGGCTCTCCCATATATCAAAACTAGCTAGCAGGCTTAGTTCTGCAGCATATGCTGTAAAATATACAAAATTTGTCATACACAAAGTTCGAAAATGTTATTAAACTAAGTTTGTATAAAAAGGGTTATTATAATATTAAGAAATTTATGGATGATAATAACCCCTGGGAAGGGTGATCGCTATCAAGCTATTTCTAATTTATCTTGTGTTGTTAATTGTAAACATTATTGTAAGCTATTATTAAAAAAAAATAGTCCCGCTGGGTTTCTTGCTGGTTCTTCCCAGGACAGAGGTTTTTTTGCGTACCAGTGGTAAATGAAAAAAGTGACTTTCAATAAGTATTGTGATAATCTATATTGAATAAAAAATTTCTGTTTCTGTTTCTGTTTCATTGCTACGCAGACGACAGCACTGGTGATGCCTTATACACCGGCCGTGCCAATATTTCTCGGGAAAACGTCGCCGAGTACCCAGTAAGAATTCCCAGTAGATACAAATTTGCACGTTAACCGCTAAAAGGAACCCCTTTGTCGTGTCTCCTCAGTTTGTAGGCATCCCTCTTGCTGCCTCAGCTAGCATCGGAATCTTCAGAGTCCATATATCGAATAGTTGCAGTTTCATGGTTACTTAGAGGGGAAGACCAAATTGACCCCTAAAAATTTAGCGTTCTCAGCAGAACGAGAGTGCCAGCTCCTTTCACTTGAACGCATCCAGCGCAGAGCAGAGATTCGAATCGTAGACAACCGAGTTCTTTCTGATCATCGGCTCGATTCACTAGCGCTGCGTAGGGATGTTGCATCCCTTTGCATTTTGTATCGTATGTACCATGGGCAGTGTTCTAGGAAATTGTTCGGATTAATTCCAGCCGCCAAATTTCAGGAACGCACATCGGGTCAAAATTACCGATACCATCCTCACCACCTAGATGCTTAGCGGTCCACTATTGTCCATTTTACTAAGAGTTTTCTTCCTCGTACAACTTCTCTGTTGAATTGTTCACTACCAGCGACTTTTCCGGACTGATACGACTTGGGGACTTTTAAGAAAAGTGCTTACTCCTTTCTAAAAGGACAGTAACTCATACAATTCCTCTAGTTTTGCGGTTCATGGGCGGTAGAAGTCAGGCACCATCAGGTAAGCCGCATGCTCGTTTGCCCCCTCTTGTATAAAAAAATTATATACATGACGTGACAGTAGCCGAAACGTGGACATATTACAACATTTCAGAAAAAAGCAAGATTTTTCTGTATTCGAAAAGGACAGCAAACCCAACAAAACTGACGCTAGCAAGGCGCGTGGACAAAAAGGTTTCTATTTTTTTTCCTTCTAAATGGAGGACCCATTTAGAAGGAAAAAAAACTTCTACGTTATCTTTCTTGTTGAGCAAACACAATTAAGGTATAGTGTTACATTGACATTTGTTTGCCCAGTGTATTTAAAATATTTGAAGAAAAACGACCAAAAATCGCATCATGACAATGTTCCGGTGACAAAGCGAACAAGATAAAGTTATTATTGACTCCTGAAAAAGTGAAATTCGTAACCCATCTCGCACACAGTCCAGACATTGCGATTTCTTTACTTTCCCAAAAAATCTTTGAGGTTTTATAGTCAAAAAGCCAGAAGAGGCCTTAATAACACTCACACCTCTTAGTATTTTGAAGCATGTTAATATTTTGCAAAACAGTAAATATATTAGTTTACATATGAATTGTTTTTTTTTCGGAGTCACGATACAATCACAATTCTATTATAGAGCAACTATAATAGTATGAATGCATCGGTTTGACCGGTATTCAAGCATAAAAATACCAGGGAAAAATGGCGAAAAAATACTTGATGAAAATGAGTGATGAAGTAGAGTAGCGAAGAACTTTTTTGTAGTAAGAATGCATTCTATATTGTTACTAACGTATCTGTAGTTCACTTATTGTGGCTTAGTTAGCACTTAGGCTGAATGTATGCTCATTTGTCATTCTGACTATTATAAAAAACAAAATAGGCCTTGAAAGTATTTTCATGGGACGTATTGTCTATTAGTAGTTGTTAGTAGTCCGTTACTTACTTTACACCGTTACTTTAACGGTGGACACTGTTTTTGTCGTATCTGAATATTATAATTCAAAACCAGACCTTTTTTTCCTATTATTTTCATTTACAAGCTGGCACGTGACTGAAATAAAGTGGCCTTTGACGAGACCAATCATTTTTAACTGATTTTTTTCAAAATCATTTGCGGGGAAGTTGGAACGACTGATTTTATATTAACTTGATCGTTGCGCTATGTTGAATTTTTATTTAATTACAAATCATTTTTAAGTGTTATAATATAACACTTAACATTTGTAAAGACACATCAAATTAACTTGGGTTTATTTGAAATTTATAAGGGACCTGGTGGAACCATACTGATTATGATAATATTTCTTTACGTTTAAATAAAATTTAAAACAAGTAACTTTATTGTAGTGTGTAGTGTAGTGTAGTGTTTTAAACATATAAAGTACGATAATAGAGAAACTGTTCCATTTTGAATAGAAAATAAAACTACTAATATTACTACTTTTTTATGCATGTTCCTTATTTGACGGGCTAGAAAATTCGAATCAATGGGATTTTCTTCGTGAACTGACGAGTAAAAAATATCCACTACCCCATATCGTCCCGTGGAAGTTGTAAGTGGC
This sequence comes from Parnassius smintheus behrii, assembly GCA_036936625.1. NCBI lineage: Eukaryota > Metazoa > Arthropoda > Insecta > Lepidoptera > Papilionidae > Parnassius > Parnassius smintheus. The sequence goes on along the minus strand of JAUPFT010000007.1, from coordinate 10,036,308 downwards.
GACAGAAAAATTAAACAAGGAGATAGGCAGCTGTTTTATCCGAATAACATCTAGAATATAAAAAACTGCTGGCGCCAACCGACCTGCCAAGCTTTGCAATAATATTTGAGGCAACTTATGAGCTAACCTATGTACAGCAGTGGACTTTGATAGCCTGTAAAGAAATAAAAATAAGGTTTTTAAGGATTTAGATCCGTCTTTTACTCTAACTTATCTTACTTCTCTTAATGCAAACTTTTACCTAAGCGTTACTTTCTTAGATAACGGGGTGATATTTCAAGTATATCTTTTTTTATTTAACAATCTCCCTGGAGACATTTATCGACGACATCCGCGACCTTGAAGTCAGAGCTGCTGTGAGGCTCAGGCACCACGAGACGTTTGAGGACGCCTTGGCCCATCGCGTCAGGTTAGCGGAAGGTTGCAGCAGCTACAATTTGCGACCGCAATAAGGGATACAGCACTAGGTGCTACAGCTGAGGGGAAAGGGGCCATCTTCGATCCAGCTGCCCTAAGCGAACTGTAGAAAGGAAGGTGATCGATCTCGTGAGGGTAGAATAGAATAGAATAGAATATATAATATACTTTTGACCTTCCGACACGTACTCATCAACATCAAGGTCATGATAATCGTCGTCGTCGTCATCATCACCAACAACAATAACAAAAAAACACCACTGCTACTAGTACACGAACAGATTCAGAACTGTAAAAGTTTCAATGCTAACACCACGAAGACAACTGATAAACGAATACCGGTAGATATAGCTACTTTCTTTTTGAAGTTATTGTCGAACAGTTCACAATACCAAAGCCCTTAACAAGATTGCACAATTACAAAACGTGTCGAAATCATTTATAAAAATTCACCATATATAGATAAAGTCGATGGCATTTTTAAAAAGTGTAGCAATATCGGCATATTAATAGTTACGAAATAGCCGAGGAATTGAGGATTGATGACAAACAGTTTTTTTTTAATAGAAGAGGGTGCTAACGAGCATACGGTTCACCTGATTTTAAGTAACTACCGCCGCCCATGAACATCCGCAATACGAGAGGAATTGCAGGTTCGTTGCCGAAAGGTTTGTGTGCCACTCGAGCTCACTGAAAGAAACTTAATAAATTGTTTACTTATTTACGATTCGTTTTTTTTATAGAAGAGAGGGCAAACGAGCATACTGTTCACCTGATGTTACCAACCGCAAGACCAGGGGAATCGCTGGTACGTTACCGACCCTTTAGAAAGGAGTAAGTTCTTTTCTTGATGGTCCCCAGGTCATATCGGTCCGGAAAAATCGCCGGTGGTAAATTATTCCACAGAGAGGTCGTACACGGAAGAAAACTCCTAGTGAAACGTACAGTGATGGACCGCCAAGCATACAGATGGTGCGTTCATGAAATTTGGCCGCTGGGACTAATCCGAAGAATTCCTCAGAGCACCCCCCCCCCCCCGTGATAGATGCGATAAAATACGCAAAGAGGTGCAACATCTCTTCGTAGCCTCAGTGAATCGAGCTGATCGGAAAGCACTCGGTTGTAAACGATTCGAGCCGCTCTGCGCTTGATGCGGTCAAGTGGAACGAGATGGCACTGGGGAGCCCCAGCCCAGACACGAGAACAGTATTCCATGTGCGACTGAACCTGCGCTTTGTAATGTTGCAGGCGCTGCCGCCTACAACTTTCGCCGACAAACGCCGAGGATTCCGATACTATATATATATATATACATATATATATATATATATATATATATATATATATATATATATATATATATATATATATATATATATATATATATATATATATATATACATATATATATAATATACATACATACATAACAACATAAACACCCACACCTGTCACCCAGAGGGGTAGGCAGAGACTACGGACTTCCATTTGGCACGATCCTGACATACCTCTTTCGCCTCTTTTACATCCATATATCTATGCATACATGCTCGTCGGTTAAGTGTACTTCTAACGTGGCCCATTTTCAAAATATCGCCAATTTGGTCGATAAACTTTTTCCTAGGGCGTCCCTTCCCGACTCGGCCGTTCACATCTGCCATATAAATTTGCTTTGTCACTCTTTCCTCATTCATTCTTTTCACATGACCAAACCACCGAAGCATTCCTTTCTTAATCCTGGTCACAACATCATATTGCATACCACATTTATCTCTTATAACGCAATTTCTCACCCTGTCATTCAGATTCAACCCTAGCATATTCCTTAAAGACCGCATTTCTACAGCATTTATTCTACTTTCGTGCTTCTTCTGCCACACCCAGCTTTCACTGCCATACATTAAATTAGGGACTAACACAGCATTATGAATTACCATACGTGCCTGTTTTGACACATTCTGGTTCTTCATAATAGAGTGTAGTGCCCCATTCACTCTATTCCCTGCATTTACTCATCGTTCTATATCCCTATCATATCTACCATCCCTGCTAAATACACATCCCAAATACACAAACTCATCCACTTGCTCAATTAACTCTCCTTCTATTCTTATTTCACATACACATGCGTTCACTTTCATTCCCCTTTCTTTTAATTCCCAGTTCATTAATGTAACCATCATTTGCAACTCAGCCGCCGATGACGCAAATATGACTTGATCATCGGCATACAAAAGGCATTTGACGGTTAACTCGCCCATTCTTAACCCACATTCTTCATCTTTCAAAGTTTGCAAACACCGGTCCATAAATAGGTTGAACAGCCAAGGGGAAGCTACACAGCCCTGTCTGACACCTTTTTGGATGCCAAACCAGTCCGAGTAGACCCCATTGATCCTGACACAAGCACTAGAGTCCCTATAAAGAGACCTTAACGCCTGTATCAAACCATCGCTCAACCCATATGAGTTCAGTGTTTGCCATAACACATTCCTGTCCACTCTGTCATAAGCCTTTTCCAAGTCCATGAATGCACAAAAAACTTTCAGGTTTTTGACTAAAAAATTCTCCGCAATCATGCGCATGGAAAAGACTTGATCTGTACATCCCATTCCTTTTCTAAAACCCGCTTGCACATCCTAAATTTTTCCATCAGTTTCTTTCATAACTCTTTCAATTACCACCTTAGCATGCAGTTTACCCACAATACTAAGCAAGCTGATACCGCGGTAGTTTTTGCAGCCCTGCTGTGACCCTTTTCCTTTATATATTGGTACTATGACTGCTTTACACCAGTCATCCGGTACCCGTTTTAATTACCAACATAAATTATACAAGGTGTACAGCAGGCCTGCCACCACTCCCTCTCCAGCCCTTAGCATCTCGAGTGATACTCTATCATATCCAGCTGCCTCACCTGCTTTCATGCTTTTCATTGCTTTCATTATTTCATCTACACTTATCTCCATAGCCCTTTCCACTTCTTTCGGAATTTCTAGTTCATTTAATTCAGACGACTCTTCACTCATAAACACGCTTTCAAAGTATTACTTCCATCTGTTTAAATTCGAAACTTCATCATTCAGAATACATCCATTCTCGTCTCTTATAGCATTTATTATAGGCTGTTTTGTATTTCCCCTGGCAGTTCTTACGAGTTTCCAGAACATTTTTATGTTAGCCTGGAAATTATCAGAAATCCTTCTATCATTCTTATCCGTTCTTTCTTTCTTTTTCCTTTCAACAACTTCTTTTACTCTCTTATTTAGACGTATAAATATATAATATGATTCTAATATATTCTAAATGATGACAGTCGTAAATTTTTTGTGCTGGTTTCGTAAAAAGTAACGCCAATAACGTTTGCTGAATTGACTTAATAAAACTTCAGTTCGCGAGGGATACTCCCGCGCGGGCTATAGGCAATGTATAAAACAAGCCACAAGCAATTTATATGGAAAACATTTCTTAATGTATTTCGTCCGTGATAAGATCAACGGCATTTTACACTTGAGTACATTCGACTAATGGGAGATTTCGACATTTATGGTTGTTTGTTTCCACGGTCTGTCGTTTAAAAGTGAGTGTTTTGTTAGATTTGATGTCGTCAACTTATTTTTTAGATATTGAACTGTGTTAAGCATTGTAATTCTTACTATTTTGTTTTGTTGTTAATAAATTTAGTTTTGCCGTATGGAGGAGGTGTTACAATGGAAGAGGACCGTATCCTGCGTAGAAGGATTAAAAAAGAATAGAAGGATAGAAGGGTTGATAAAAAAGGAAGAAGGATTTTTTAAAAAACTGTCAATATTTATTATTTAAGATATACGGGAATAATAATATGGTGTGTATTACTTAGTTATAAGAGCACCACCCTCCCTCACACAATTGCGTTCACTATCACTAATTCTGTGTAAGGAATAACTATCTGCAAGATTACTAGAAAATACACTATAGTACGAACGTATTCCACCTCGAAAAGAGCCATCATAAAGGGAAATACTCTTCGTTTGCTAACCACTACGTCAGCCGAGATGAATACAGCTGACGACTTTGACCTTCTTAAATAATTAATTTTGTGAGCGCCTGATTCTATCATTTGAGATTAATATTGTAGCGAGGTGATAAAATGTAGCAATAATGATAAGAAATTAATTTATTCTCCAAATACTTACCAGAGCTTATTTTTTATGTTCTCCCGTAAATATCATAAGCCTGACACTTTTTACTTTACATGGAGAATGCCTACATATACCCGCCCGCGAAGGCGGGTATATGTAGGCATTCTCACCGATCACCGATGGGTTATGTCAGACACGCACCAACCAAAACATCATTGTGTTTCACGTTATCCTCATTTTGGCTGTGCCACGATAACACTTTTGCACACATCCGTGGCCCCACTACCACCGGCCACCCCATGGCAGCTCCTCGTCCGGAAAAGACAACTCCATCTCTTTCTCCTTCTCAGATAAGGTACACCAGAACTCTTCCTCCGCGGCCGGCACTTTACCAGTGAAATGGATGTGACAGTTATGCACAGGTCATAGTATTAGGAATTTGCATTAGTGGTCACAGTCTTCCTAACCGTTGCGATGGATCTGGCTATGGATCGATTCGGTGTATGGCACCGCCGATAACCAAATATTGGCCTCAAAGTGTAAGTAGAGCGGCGTCTTGCAACTCCACAACCACCGCATCAATAATGCGGTGCCTCCAGAGTCGCAGAGGATCGGAACGGCGGATCGATATACAGACACTTTTGTTCATCTTCTAATCTTTATATCGTAATAAAATACCAATAAAAATGCTAAAAGGCGAAAACTAGTTAAAATATCTCCTTAGAGAAATTTCTTACCTTACAAAGTTGCAGCCTCATGATAACTTGTACGTTTAGTTGATGCGTGACTGAAATAAAAGCAAGCGAGAAATAAACGAGATAGACCCACAACTAATATGAAGTCCGTCTAACTAGTGCTGTAGCTTCGGTCACGTTGCGAAACTAGTTTTCAATAAAGTTAGCGCACGTTCTTCTTTTGAATATTAGTTTTGCTTACATGTTATTTCATAAACCCAATAACTCAATGATTAATGAAAATTATGTCAAAGCATTTGCACATTCATATCTGTCATGCACACAGTGTTTTATATATATTTTTGATTAATATGAAAACTATTATTCAGAAAACTGCACTGCTAATATTCCCTTTACCATTCCTGTTACAGCCCCTGACAAGTTCACTGCTGAGCATAGGCCTCCCATAAGGAATGCCACAAAGCACGGTTCTGAGCCACCTGCATTCATAAACTTCCTGCATGTCTTACCAGGTCGACACTCCATCTAGAACCGACAACTGATGGGGAAAATGTTCTTGCGTGCCAGTCTCGTACCGGTAGGCGAAGTGTAGGGCGATCCGCCCGCTAGAAGGAGTGACGACCTTTTAAGTTAAAAAATAATTTTGTTAGGAATGGTTCACGACAATACCAAAATGGCGAATTCAAAACCACGATGCTTTGAGTTTGTGCTGTTCACTCAGCCATTAGGTCACTGTCGTTCAAAGCGACAGTACCAGTAAAATGGCAGGGCGCGGACCGCGAACTCAAAATGGACGTGGGTTCGAATCTGCCATTCGACTACTGGCTTGAACTACTCGTAACATAAGCAATTTAAGCTTATGGCGAGAGGTTAAGGGGAATATTAGTAATGTTTACAGCATTGTTAATATTCTTTAAAAAATCATTTGTGACGTGTTATATATCATTTAGTCACGTTTTGCTCAAAACTTCAAAACAAGATTGTACATCTAGTGCGTGTTGCCAGTGATATTAGACAAAATCTTTCACTCTGGCCGTACGAAGAAGCTTATAGAGAGGGTTATTCTCGGACTTTCTCTGTATGATAGGATACATAATGATGATATCTGAAGTAGAATAAGAGTAATCGACAGAGCCCGATGGATCAATAAGTTGAAGTGGTAATAAGATTGAATAAAACTAAATTTATGGATTTTATCGCGTTTATTTCACTACTTTTACTTATTTTTAATTCCCGACGTTTCGGGTGCTTTACAGCAACCATGGTCACGGGAGGGACTGAGATGTTTGACGTCCCAATGTCATAGTTAGTCCGGCTACCTTCAGTTTTTGAATATTAATTTTTGGTCCGATTTACGCAAAACGAGCTTATAGTATCATGAAGTCTTGCAGTGGTATGCTTAGGTTTGGGTTTAATTTTGTTAATTATAGGATCCCAAGCAGGTGGCAGCACCCATCCATCTTCTCTATTGAAATTTGGATGTTTTTTAATTTCAATAGCCTCGCGTATCATCCTTGGTAGGAATCGGTGTTCTTTTGCGAGAATTTGTGGTTTATCAAATCGAATGTAATGGTGGGGACGATCTTGAACATGTTCGCAGACTGCAGACTTCCCGGAGCGTCGGTGCTTCACGTCAGCTATATGTTCTTTCACGCGGGTTTTTATGGATCGTTTTGTTTGACCTATGTAAGAGAGACCACATTCACAATCTAACTTGTACACTCCTGCATCTTGTAGAGGGATATTACACTTGACGGATGGTAAAAATTGACTAATCTTCTTCGGCGGCTTGTAGTATGTTTTAATGGAAGCTCGCTTCAAGATGTAGCCAACCTTGTCTGTGACTCCTCTGACATATGGTAGTACAGCAGGTACACGCTCGACTGTGGCTGGCTTCACTCGGTCACTGTGACGTAGGCGCGGGACCCGAAGCTTGTTGTCTTGCAATACTTGCTTGACGTGCTGAAGTTCGGCGGCCAGATGCTTTCTGTCACAGATCCCTCGTGCTCTCTGAAACAAAGATTTACCCACGGTAGCTAACTGTGAAGGATGATGGTGAGATTCACCATTTAAATATCGGTTGGTATGGGTCTTTTTTCTATACACAGTGTGACCAATTGTGTTATTAGGATTTCGAATAACTAAAACATCTAAGAAAGCTAAAGAATTATTTGCCTCTAACTCCATTGTGAATTGTATTTTAGAGTTTATAGAGTTAAGGTGGTTTAAAAATGCAGTTACTTTGTCAGATGGTAAAATTGTGAAAGGAGCAGTAAGAAGGGCTTTCTCCTCGAAGTCCTCCATGAATATGTCAGCGACTATGGGAGATACAGGTGAGCCCATCGCCACACCATCTACTTGCTTGTAGAACTCTTCCTTCCACAATAGATAGCCAGATGTGAGGCAGTGTTTGAGTAATACTGCATATTCAGCAGGCATGTTATTATATTATATATAATAATATAATAACATGCCTGCTGAAAATCCGTAAATTTAGTTTTATTCAATGTGTAGTGTTCGCGTAAATTTAAGAAATCATTATGGTAATAAGATGTCCATATAGTTCGGAAAACTGACAGCCCATAGTAAGTAAAGTGTAGGACAGCCCCCCACTAACTATAGTGAAAACCATAGAATACTGTCATGTATGTACATATTAAAGTATTCTATGGTGAAAACGGTGCCACTTAAAATTAGGTTTAATATTTGTGGGATTTCATAGCGGGGAAGTTAATTTGTTTAAAAAAATTAAAGGTTAATTTTTCTTTTAATACTATTACTTATATTTGATACTATTTAGATTAAAAATTGAAAAACCTAAACCAATGAAAAATAAACAAAAACCAACCAAAAAAAATTGTTGGATGGAAATCACAGAGGCATTGTTTTGTGTATTAATATAGTATCTACTATAGAAACTGATAAACTTTTATTTGAAACTAACTTCTCAAATGACATTGCCTAACAAACACTTCACCTCAATATCAACTAGCGATATCTGGTGAGCGGAAGATTACTAAGCTCCCATTAATATTTACGGCCGTAAATTATTAAAAACTGAGGAATTCCCACACATCAGCTGGTGAAGAACCATACCAATATAAATAACTATTTAAATTGGTTTATATTGGTATTAAAGTGCCTTCTGATTGTATTTATTCCTGGCCATATCAAACAACAATTAGTTTCCTTCAGACCTCCTCCTCTTGAACAGAGAAAAAGCTTGATTTTTCCTGATCATTGACTTCTGTACTTCTTCATGATGAACAACTGTACTTCTTCCGTAGCTTAGTTATGTAAAGCGTTTTGTCTTGTCCAAAGATAATTCAAAAGATCGAAAGAGATTCACTACACGGCTCAAGGGCGTGCTTAGCTCTGAGCTGTGGTAACTCAGTGGCTAAGCTCGCAATGTAAATTTCACAGTACGCGAGAACCCGGGTTCGATACTCGCCGGCACCAATGAAATTGTTAATTGCAAGTTTAAGTGCTGATTTACCATGTGCGCATATGAAAACATCGTAAGGAAACCTGCATGTTGGAGATATAATAAAATAATATTCCGAAGACGTCAGTGAAGTTCGCCAACACGTGGCGATATTTTCTTGCCCTAACCCTTTCAGAAATGAGAGGAGACCGGTGTCCAGCAGTGGAACGCGTATTGGTTGTAATTTTAAAGTCTACTATAATAGAAGATCTGAAGATTTTTTTTATTTAAGATCTGAGTAAAGTCGGGGGTGAAAGGTAGCTAGTAAAATAATTATTCGTAATGTTCAATGTTTAGAATAAAACCAATTTTCTATTCATCCGTCAAAGGTTAATAAAAACTATCTGAAATATTGCATCGTAATATGATAGCAATTGTTGCATTACTAAAGAAAATGACTTTAAGGAGCTTCATTTGAAGAAAAAAAAAGAAAATTGACTATGACTTGTAATTGTATGCTCAGAGGTGCAATTAACTGCTTAAAGGGCGAGCGAAGATAAATCGAGAGTACTTAAAGCTATAAAAACATCTTTTCAACTCCAGTGAGAAAAGAGGAAAGTTATGTGAATTTCTTATGAACGTTCATAGCACTGGGATCTCGTGAATTGCAGGTACTTATATTGATAAATGATATATTTTATTCAATTTAGACGGTGCAGTAAATAACTGAAAAATGAATGGCACTTAGATGACAAGGAGCAGAATCGCGAATATAACAAAATACAACTCAAAATAAAATGTAAATGTAATATTTAAACTATTTATGAGTGCAGTTGTTTAGAAAATTGTGAATCTGCGCAAAAAAACATTGATTTAAAAAAGGATATTTTTTAAATAAGTCTACACCGAAAATAGTACTTAGATTCGATATTAACTTCTATAGTCTTCAGAATCACAATCACAAAGCTCACTAATTTAGTTCAAGTTTGATACTTTAACTTATATATATATATATATATATATATATATATATATATATATATATATATATATATATATATATATATATATATATATATATATATATATATATAGATATATTGATGATATATTAAAAAAATTATATGGCATTTATATAGACAGTGTCTACATCATGTCCGTGCGCACTTTATAAGGTCTAATGCACAAAAATGACAACAAATTATAATCAATCCCACTCTATCTGTTATCTCATCACTTTTGTCCGAGGCATTAATATATTTCAGAAAAGTGTCCAATTGCAAACAGGTGGAGCACTCATTCCATATGAACACTAGCAACTAGCAAGTAGATACTATATTTATTAATCCTACATTGAATTCAAAAACGCAGATGCATTGTCATACCTGAGTGTTAAAATGGAATACGCAGTAAAATGTGTTGTCTTTACTCGTTGTTTATGGTAAGTACCATGGACACCTAAAGTCTAGGACTAAAATGAAATGCCTTCCAGTCTGTAATTATACTAGCTCTCTTTATCCTTCAGACTGGAATATAATAGTGCAATCATTTCTATTTGATGATAGAAATAGAAAGGAGCGTTGTACCTACCCAAATGAACTTGTTGTACAGAATGAATAATAGTTCAGGAACAGAAGTTTCACTCTCTGATAGCAAACTTGCGAGTTTAAAACCTAGTTAAAAGGTTGCTATTGATCATTATACTTTGCTAGTCTCGAAAGCAACCTTCGTGCAATTATCCTACCGATTAAATCGTCGAAAAATATTAATGCGGCGCGCGCGCTCCTGTAGGGTTAGGTGTTTTGAGAAAACAAATTGAATCCTTTAATATTAGTTCGTAGTAGTATATAGTCTCCGTTCTCTCTTAACTGCTATCTGTTTTAAGTTATTACGTAACTAGCTGACATAACAATATCTTATTGTGACCATATCAATATTAAAAATCTTTTATGTTTTAAATAAATAGATTGACTTGGCAATCGCACGAAGCAATCGAATTTAATATAATATGTATTACTTGTGAGATACATTGTGTTTTCATGCAGTGGCCCAAGTTAATCTATTTATTTAAAACATAAAAGATTTTTAATATTGATATGGTCACAACAAGATATTTTTATGTTAGCTAATTGCGTAACAACTTAAGACAGAAGGACCCTTAAGTGGGGACTGAATAAATTAAATGACTTGGTATTACATGGATCTCACAACTTTTTACGATAGAAGAACTGAGTTGCGAGATTTGTTTTTTTTTTTTTTTACAAGTTGTGTTTTTGATTTTTCTATATACAGATCAACGCAGCTTAAAGCAATTCCAGAAACATGCATATCAATGTCACTTAGTCGCAGAGTCTAAATGTAATTACCCTATTACTCTTAACCACCTTGATATTCTTGATATGACACTCATAAATACCTTGGAATAATTATAGATTCCGCTTTTACATTAATAAACCACATAGACCACCTGTGCAATAGATTCCGTAAACTAATATTTGTTCTAAAAAGATTCGTTCTTTTGCTGATATTAAAGAAGTAAAGCAAGTATATTTCGCATTATGTCAATCAATCACCTACTGTTACGGAACTACCCATTGCATTGGACTACTCACCTAATATATTGGAACGGGGTCAAAGAGTTGTATTAAAGGTCGCAAAATCCTGCCTTATCCTATTCCCGTCTCATCTCTATAAATCCTAAAATGTCCTCGCAGTACGCCAGTTATTCGTTACGAGTACGTTAATAAAACAGCAATTAAAATTGTCAGAAGAGAGGTCACTGATAAATGACGCAAAGATAAAGTAATTGAAACACACATTGGAATAAGGCATTGTTTCATGCATAGTTTTTTTACATTCCTTGGCCTCTTTCTGTATAATCAATTAATGCAATTTTGTACATGTATCCATTAAAAACGGCAGATTGTAAAAATGTAATTCAGGTTTCAAAATTTGTTATACGACGATGCGGAAATATTGCTGATTGTTTTAAGTCAACTAATATCATAAATAAATTAATGATAATATATTTTACCGAAATAACCCTAATGAGTTGGTATGTTATTCATTTTATATAAGTAACAGAAAGTTTTTGTTAATGTATGTATTATCCTGTTATTGTGGATTGTTTTTAAATTAAGACCTTATTTGAATTAATTGTACAGTTCTTTGAAATAAAAATTATATTACTATTATTGCCTAGCAAATATGTTTAATATAATGCTTTATTTTTTTATTCAGATAAATCGGATAATTTGAAATAATCTTTTATTTATATACAACTCGTTGTTCCTCATGATAAGAGACTTAAATCGCAAATCATTCATAAATCTATTAGCGGAATACAACGCGCTTTGGTTTGCCTACGTATCGTAAGCGAACATCACATTAAAAAAATATATATACGATGATATATAATGTTTTGTTTGATTGTTAAAAATATATTAATTACTATTTCATAACATGCATACTTTAGGTTCATACTGCCAATGTCAAATAACTGTCGAGAGAGAAAATTATGTCGTTTTTAACGTTCGTACCAAAGAGTTATAATATTATCTTTACGCGTTCATACTACCAATGTCTCAGAATATGTACAAGCATATTATATATGTCATTTCTATAAGGCCATTCATATGTATGTAGTAATCTTCATAATTGGCTGACGCACAAACCGTGCAGGCCAAGGAAGGGAAAAAAAATCTTCATAATGATTTCTGATATTTACGCGAACACTACACATTGATTAAAACTACTAACTACCGAAACGTCGGGCACTACAAATAAAAATAATAAAAATAAAAATTAATAAGTTATAATTATTAATTTTTATTTAAATATATAATTAATTATTAATATTAATTATAATTTTGTAAGCTCATTAAGTTTAATATATTTTTATCGTGAAATAATACGACATTGTAACCTTGTAATCGCTAAAATATATTGTCTAATTCAAAATTATATTTAAGTTCAACAGTTTTTCCCTTCATAACTTGACAAAATGATAAGAAGAGAATTAATTTGACGTTGAAACTTGAACGTACGCTAGGGAAATCGGACTTTTAAAAGCATTTACATTATGAGTAGCTAGAATTTTGAATTGCATAGATGGCCTCAAATGTAAAGTAATTGAAAATTTCTCTGACGGATTGAACAATTTATCAAGACGATGCGGTACGGGCGACGGGGGAAATAACAAAGCGGGACAAGCGAAGTGCGACGATCTATTAATATTCTGTGTGCGAATTTAACGTTCGATAGATTTTATCGATAACGTTGAGAATTTTGAGCTTAAGAAATTTGTTTTTAATAAATTAAATTTTACAGTACACGTTCGCTCAACTCTCCTTTAAGTTTAATGTTTAAATCAGTTGCATTCAATTACTATTTAAAAAAAATAGTATTAACGTCAATTTATATACCCCTTACTGCCTATAAAAGTTCATTACTGAACATACACCTCCCCTCATTTCCACATAGGGGGATTTTTTCCATAGTCGACACAATTTTCAGGCACGTTTACTTTGTAACCGCAATTTATTATTGTTTTGTATGTTATAAGGATCATGTCCTCTTTCTTTTTGATCTGTCATCTTTAACGATACTGACGGGATTATATAAGACAGCGAATTTTGTTACATCGCCACTACACGGAATTAGACATATGTGTATCTGCTGATGATGATAATGATGATGATAAGCGAAAAGAACTTAAAACAAAGTATACAATAATGATTTCTACACAAAATTGCTAATGAATTACCTGACTTTCAAAAATCATATAAAAATAAACAATTGAGCAAAGTATTAAGATACGAAGAATATCCAAAATAACTGAAGCTTGTACAAGCGGTTTTCGTGAATTAATAATATTCCGGATGCGAAGTGATCACCCGACAAACTTTTATCAATGATATTATCTTTGAATTTGTAAAAGGACATTCTGAAAAATATTGTAAATAACGAATAATAATAATGCTTTATTATCCAAAATTTTGGAGCTGTAAATACTTTATTTACAGAAAAAAAATAAACGTCAGTCCCTTATTAGAATCCCTACTGCCGACAATATGTGTATAAAAACAGAAATCGCTTGATTTTTGTTCCTGATTAATATTGGTTGATGTCACCCATTAGCTATGACCACAAATGTTACATGTATATGTACATGTGTATGTAATGTAACACCAACATGTAACATTTGTGGTACTCATAGTACATATACATGTAACATTTGTATACGGGCTACACCACACCCACCCACTGGCGTGCATTTTTTATATAATATAGATAACTAGCGAGCACACAGTTCATCTGACGGTAAGTGAATGCTTTGGCGTATATATATATATATATATATATATATATATATATATATATATATATATATATATATGGATACCTACATCTATCTTCATCTAAGAATCAAAATTCAGACGTGTTAAAATTCCTGTGGACTTAGATGGAATGCTTTGATGTTAGTAAAAAGGGTCTCCAGTTTTTTACACTCCTCATACGAATTGCAGCAACAGAATTCTATTGTTTCAGCTTGTATTCAGTGAGCGCGTAGTCTTATCTGGGTCGACCCATCCTTTCACCTGATAGTGCTGCATTTCGAGCCTGATGGAAAGGTGATTCATGTCTCAAACTGTTTACATCCGTCATATAAAGGATAGTATACTGCCATATATTATTAGCCATGAGGTCTTTCTAACTTTTCCACGATCACATTTTGCGGTTCCCACAGGACGAAATGGAGTGACACGGCAATTCCTTTTTTTACAAAGTTGCAGAGACAAAGGAACTGAACTACGTCCTTATTCAAAGACTTTGGAGTAAACGATTATGAAAATATATTACTAAAAGATACCTGTTCAATATTAGTTTTATTTCTTCACAGAAAAAATGGATTTTCATAACCATCGAAAAAACTCGATCAGCAGTTAAATTGCAACTATCAAAATTATTAATACTCACTTCGGAAATCGAAAATTTAAACCTAATATAAATTTAAGGAAAACTTAAACCAATATCTATTTAATGTTTAAGATTATGATAATTTAAAAGTAATAAAATAAAAAATAATACGAGTCATAAAATAGTTAGATAAAAGTTTAAATAAATATGTGAATCTATATGTACTTAACTTAGCTTTAAAAAAACAACGTGGTAACGCTGTTCGGTGGACCGTAAATATTTGTTATAGTAAAAGGGCTCTTAACACCAAATAAAAATCTATAGCTTTGGTATGTTTTGAGGGTTAATTGATTTAATGTTCACAAGACAGCTACCAATAAGCTAGAGAAAAATATATGGCTATTTAAACTTCTTTGTTAACGAAAAAAACAAAATAAAGTTATATACTACTTTTTTATAATACTTATATAATGCTTTTCTATATACTAACTACTACTTTTCTAAATACTATCTATTTATATAATACTTTTTTATACAATATTTAAGTTACAGCCTAATATCTCACAACTGGGCACAAGCACCGTTCTCACTTATGGAATTGTTATGTAGCAATAAATCTACGCTGCTCCAATGCGTTTTGGTGGACGTCAAATAATTCCTCAGACGTGCAGATTTTTAATAGAATAAGGGTGACAAACGAGCACACAGTGTACCTGATGGTAAGTAACTGCTGCGATCCATGGACATATACATTTATCCTCGATAAAGAATTGAAATTCAGATGCGTTGTCACTATGGAATGCCTCGTTTTTCCGGTAAAACAGGTCTCCGGTTCTCTATATTCACCATACGAAACACAGCAGCATTAAGCTGTTATTTTACGCTAGTATTCTCTGAGAGCGTGGTCCTTCCCTGGTCAAGTCGACCTATTCTTGTTACAACCATTATATAGCTGCAGCGTGATTCTACCATATATAAAGGTGAGTTGTATGTGACAAATCATCAATCCAAAATTCCAAACTTGCAAAATCCATTCCACGGTGAAAATCAGCACGCAAAATTCCAATTAACAATTCCATTGGTGCCAGCAGGAATCAATTTTGGGTTGCTCGTGTACTGTGAAATTAACAGTAAACACTATACCCCTTGGCTACCCAGGAACAAGGGCCAACAAAATAACCTGAGTAAAATATTCAGTACTAACTCTACTAACCTTCTATCTGACTATAATCTGCACTCTACGTTCAGAAGTATACTATTTATATTACGTTCCAAATCGATTGAGAAAAACGGATAATGACCTCAGATATTAGCCGAGTGTCAAAAGGTGTAACTTACAAAATCTCAATTTAGATGTGATAACAATATTTAATTATTGATATCATTTACAGTTCTGGGTCAGCACATTGTTGTTTTTTATTTCTTAAATAATATTGTCTGTGATTCCTACAAACATCGTAAAATCTTAAGGTACACCGTGAAAAATGTGTCATATTTTATATTTCAATTTGTGGTAACGCAGCAATTCATTTAAAAATATTTGAAACAATATAATCACGATATTGAGCTTTTGCAAATTAATCCTTTTAAAATAAACAAAACGCGCGTTACCTCAGTTCGTTCTAAAAGAAACGTGACAATGGCAGCCAGAGATGCGTCACTTTTTTTGGGCCGGCCCGCATGCACCGAATAAAAATAAAGTTCTTACATAGTAATATTAAAAATAAAGTTTTATTTTTTGAATAAGTACGTACTTATTCGGTATCGCTATCACTCGAATCTTTATATGTGTTATAAATTAATGCTTTTTGTTTTTAAATGAATAAAGTACTTTATAACAATAGATAATTTTTATTCTACAACGATATTTTACATAACTTTTTAAGAATAGTTAATAAATATGTATTATATAAATCATTTAAAAATAATAATACTAAAAAAAGACGTGTGGCACTCGGGGACTGCCGCGGTAAAGCTATTAAATAGCATTTTGTATTAACTTATGCAATTATAATTATTTATTTATTTTATTTATGCAGTATTTCTTTTTCTTTGATATTAATTCAAGTTGTGTGTTATGTGACCGATAAGAAAACAATTTTTTTTCTTTTATTAAATAAATAAATAATAAATGCACTTTGTTCATTCATATTCAAAACACTTTATACACAAATTTTACAAGTACAGCTATTCACTGTTGTACATAAATACCTATACACCTATATACTTTCTCATAAACAGCTGCTTATGTATTCGTCCAATTTCGGAGCAGCTCGTCTCGATTCGTGCGAGCTTCGTAGAGTCTTACAATACGTCTAGTTGCACGCACACAAACACCGTGTCGAAGACTGCCATAAAGAAACGACGTTAGACAATGCAGGGCCTTCAAGCCACACCTCCGTGCCCGTCGGAGTGGGGAGCGTGAGGTTTTTTCGTTACGGAATAAATTTCTGGATTCGGTCCCCGCGCTCAAGGCCCGCGATAGAAGCTATGCAATAGCTTAAAAATCATTATAAACAAAGAAAGTACTACATATAAGAAGTACCTATATATTAAAGGTTTGTAGCCCCTGGTTAAACGACCGAAACGTCATTGTCCATTTTTTTTCAATAGATTTGGCACGTACTATATATAGGCTTATAGTTAAATGAATGTGGCACCAAGTGATAATTATCTATAAGAGTAGTGGCAGCGTAAGAATATATGAGATTGATGATAGAGTAATATATTAAATAATATGCATTATATATTTTCTTATTCAACTCTTGATCTATTAGCGACAACAAAAAATATAAAAGTAAGAAGTAAGAACGGATATTAATTTATATCATAACTCGAAATCACGTAGTAACTACCCACAATAATAATAAAAAAAACTTATTTTTTTTTTGTAGAATACAGTAACTAAAATAAAAGTAAGCAAGAGGCTAACATAAATTTTAGAATGGGGAAATGCAGTTAACGATCATATGTAAAGAAGAGGTATTTCGTGAATTATGAAATAGTATTGTATTGAAATTAAATGATGAGAAGAATTTTAAGTAAGTAAGGTATACAAAAATAAAAAATATTTTTTAAATTACCTCGTACATAATATAAAGGCACATATATAACTGAAGCGCAATACATAGTAAATAAATCAAAGTCAAAATTTGGACCTTATCACCGAATAGCTAACCAGAACCGACTAGCTCTCGCAAGCATACTACTGATACCGTTACCGTAACAAGTACCATACCGATAAAGTCCAATGCTGAACATAAGCCTCCCGCATAGATTGCCTCATAGCATATCCCCATATTAGCCATAGTTGGCAACCGCCGTTTTATTAAATTTAGTCGTTATTAGGAAGACGCTGCGGCTCATTTCATGATTTATTTTCCTCTGTCGCCTCACACGACACTCGCGGAAAGATGTGGGGTCGTAGAGTTTTTTTAAAGAATGAGGGTGAAAAACGAGTACACAGTCCACCTGTGTACTCGTTTTTCACCCAAGTAAGTGGATGCTCTCACTCATAGGCATCTACATTTATCCTCGATTGAGAATCAAAATGCGGGGGACAAAGTTGGAATGCCTCGTTTCCAGTAAAACCTACTCTGGTTCTATTTGCTCACCATACGGCACACAGCAGCACAGTGTCTAGCTATATATATATATATATATATATATGTATATATATATATATATATATATATATATATATATATATATATATATATATATATCCATGCAAAACAACTACACGACACCACAACAGCTGACTTGCGCAGCGTGATAATATGAATGAGCTGATCTTCCTAAATGATATTAGATACATTCTCGAGAAAGCCTTTAGACAATAAGTAGGCTTTTAAAATGGCCAAAATGTTTTAAAATTGGTCTTCGTAATTATTTAGTTTTAATGTAAAATGTTATATGTTATAACTTATGAACTTATGATACTATATTATAACACTTCAGATATGCTGGGATGCATCTTCCATAAGTCCTTTCACTGTTTTACAGCCTGTGTTTGGGTCACTCTTACTTACCCGAGCCGCTGATGAGGACTATTGTAGTACCCGTCCTTAAAAATAAAACTGGGGACACATCCGACATGGTTAATTACCGACCTATCTCGCTTGCAACCACTGCAGCCAAGGTGTTTGACAGTGTGTTAAATGAGTATCTCAACAAATACGTAGTAATAAACGATGCACAATTTGGGTTTAAGCCGAATTTATCGACGGAGAGCGCCATTTACTGTCTGAAACAAACTTTCAAATACTACACCGTAAGGCGGACGCCGGTGTACGCGTGTTTACTCCACTTATCGAAAGCTTTTGACCTGGTCTCATACGGCATGCTGTGGGGCAAGTTGAGGGACGCCGGTGTGCCGGCGGCGTACACGGCTCTCCTAAGATACTGGTATGCTAACCAGCGTAACTAGGTGAGGTGGGTTGGAGCTCTGTCGGAAGAATACATCCTGGAATGCGGTGTAAGGCAGGGTGGCTTAAGCTCTCCACTCTTGTTCAACCTGTATGTAAACCAACTGATTGAACGACTTAGCAGCACACATGTTGGCTGCCACATAAATGACATATGTGTCAACAACATAAGCTATGCTGACAACATGGTGCTGCTCAGTCCTTCTATAGCAGGACTGAGGAAACTGCTTTCTATCTGCGAGACATATGCGGAGGAGCATATCCTTAAATACAACTCAAAAAAGAGTGAAATGTTAGTATTTAAGGCACCGAAATGGAAGCCACAACATGTGCCACCCGTATGTCTCGATGGTGTAACTCTGAAAGTCGTACAGAAGTTCAAATATCTCGGTCATATAGTTACGAGCAACCTAGGAGATGATGAGGATATTGAACGAGAGCGCTGAGCGTTGTCGGTAAGGGGCAATATGCTTGCCCGCAGATTCGCCCGGTGCACTGCAGACGTGAAAGTAACTTTATTTAAAGCGTTCTGTAAGTCTTTCTATACCGGTGGTCTGTGGGTGACTTATACGCGCCGGACCTACAGCGCCCTACGTGTTCAATATAACAACGCCTTTAGGATGCTGTTGAGGCTGCCGTGGCGCTGTAGTGCCTCTAAAATGTTCGCAGACGCGCACGCTAATGACTTTTTCGCCATAATGCGTAGAAAAGCAGCGTCTCTCCTGCAGCGCTTACGTACCAGCAACAACGGCATCCTAAGGGTAATTGCTGCCAGGCCCAACTGCCCCATACCGCACCACTGTATGACGGTAGCTATAGGGCGAAAAAAATAATTTGTACATAATTCACATTAACTAACAATACTAACATACTTTACTTACTAACGTTACTAACATACTAACAATCTATGGATGTTTCTTGCATCTGAAAGAAACACTTATTATTATTATTATAACAAAATTCATCATAATTTCACTTGTGATACATTTCTTCAAAACCTAAACTTGATTAAATGTGCAAAGTCAAAAACGAAATCTTCGAAAAATCAAGCAACTCTTATAAATAGCGTACTTATTTATATGTAATATATAATTGTCACTATGTACTCCATTTTTATCTTCGACTGTCACTAGGCACTTGAAATGGATTGTACGCCTATTGGTATTGTCATTGAAATATAGAAGCTTGGCCTACATAGACTTACCTACACAAAAAAAAATTTACTTATTCCGTTCACACATTCAAACGAAGAGATTTATTTGATCAAAAATGTATTAACTCTAATTAAAATACCATCTTGAGTTATGAATCAAAAATTCGTTAGTATTTCCATTAAACTTCTGCGTGTTTTGCTTAATTATGAACATTAGAAACAAAACAAAAGGAGAAAATGAAAATTTTAACAAAATATGATCACTTTTGCCGTCATAACAGCTCCTCACAAGTACAAAAGTATAAGCTGAAAGAATGAATAAAATCAAAACTTACATTGGAAAATGTTATTAAAATTATACTTAATTTTGAGTAACATTCACCGACAACGGAAAATGTGAATTTAATGTACATAGCATATTTACGTGAATAATTTTATTGACACTACTGGACATTACACGCTCGGTATATGACGGTAGAATAGTTTGCTATAGCTTTCTGATAATATCGTCAATTATTATTTACATAGGCCTCAATAATACCTATTGACGCGATGCGACGCGAAATTTTAAATTAGCGATGATTTTAATTAATAAATTTATTATATAGGCAAACAAAGGACAATAAATATGCGATAGTGGCTCAGATTTTATAATTTATATTAAAATTATCCAACAATCGTTTGTTTGCGTATTATATCGTCGTGATATACTCACTCGATGTTACGATGATATTTAGTTTTCAAATCACTTCCAAATGTAATAGATATTTTCCGTGGTAATGTTGTGATATTGTCTTTGGCAGTGTAGAATTAATATGGGATAGCATATTACTGGCACAACTGTATTCCCCCTTAATTTTTAAGGGTGATAACGCTTCGAAGACATGGTTTTTTATGGATCACAAAAAATAGACACACATAGAAATCTATGAGTCAAAGTTATTAATTAAGTGCTCAGTCATAACTAAGTCGAGAATAGTTTTACTATCTGTAGTACACAATATACTATAAATAATACTAAAAATAAACAGTCATATCATAAAAACGGAAATTAAAGAAACATATTAATGTGTATGCAACTAACGCAAGCTTCGTTGTGGCGAAATAAACTGCGGAGGCTGTAGATTCTTACAGACACACTGTTAATCGTAACAATCCATATCCCCATTCTGTATATTATATAATATCTAGTAAAATAAATTTGCTTTTATTGTTCTAAAAAAATGTTTTCATTTATTTTGTTTTCATAAATGCTAGTACTTATTTATTAAATTATTTATTTATTTACTCATTGATTTAAAAAGTAGGTACTTCTATATTATTTATAGTGCACAATTTTAAACAATAGGTAGTATTTTGTTTGTATAAAATTGAAGAAAGATCTCTGTGATTGTACTGTTTGTAACTAGGTGGTTTTAATATCAATCTATAGGACATTAGAAAAAGGAAAATTAAAAAGTAAAAATAATTTCTCGTCAGTTATCGATTATTTTTCTGTCCGCCTAAATGAGTGAATGTAACGAAAAAAATCGATACATTCTGAAGTTTTGTTATAAAAAAGCAAAAATGCGACTCAAGCCACGACAAAAATTTGTGATATTTGTGGTCCTATTGCAGTGTCAGTAAGAAGATAGTTAGTATAGAAGTAAGTTACACGTGGTAGAGCCATGCTGCAGATATATTAGTCGTATAGTTGTAGCACGAATGGGTCGGCTTGACCGGGGAAGGAACACGCTCTCACAGAATACCAGCGTAAAAGTAGCTTAATGCTGCTATGTTTCGTATGTTGAGTGTAGAGAACCGGAGACCCTTTTTACTGGAAACGAGGCATTCCATCTTAGTCCTCACGGGTGACAACGCATCTGCATTTTGATTTGTAATCGAGGATAGATGTAAATGTCTATGGGCCGCAGCAACCACTTACCATCAGGTGGACTACGTGCTCATTTGTCACCCTATCCTATAAAAAACGGGATTGCGTCACTATCTACAAAATTGCAACAAGTTATTGAACACAATAGTACGTATATATTATAATTAAATTTATTTAAACTTCGAAAAAATATGTCTTTAATTTGTATATAAAATACGAAGAACCTTTTTCCCAACCTTATAAGTTGTAAGCTACTATGTTTGATGTTTTACTGTATTATTTCAATATTAAATTTTGTTATATTTTTATGTTAATCAATTACATTGAGAATAAAGTTTGTGCAAATTTATGCTTTTTTTGACATGCTACAAATGACTAAGAATTGAGAATAAAGTTTGTGCAAATTTATGCTTTTTTTTGACATGCTACTAATGATTAAGTATTGAGAATAAAGTTTGTGCAAATTTATGCTTTTTTGACATGCTACAAATGATTAAGTATTGAGAATAAAGTTTGTGCAAATTTATGCTTTTTTTTGACATGCTACAAATGACTAAGTATTGAGAATAAAGTTTGTGCAAATTTATGCTTTTTTTTGACATGCTACAAATGATTAAGTATTGAGAATAAAGTTTGTG
Organism: Parnassius smintheus behrii; assembly: GCA_036936625.1. Taxonomy (NCBI): domain Eukaryota; kingdom Metazoa; phylum Arthropoda; class Insecta; order Lepidoptera; family Papilionidae; genus Parnassius; species Parnassius smintheus. The sequence continues at coordinate 10,013,641 of JAUPFT010000007.1, read as the reverse complement.
CAAATTTATGCTTTTTTTTGACATGCTACAAATGATTAAGTATTGAGAATAAAGTTTGTGCAAATTTATGCTTTTTTTGACATGCTACAAATGACTAAGTATTGAGAATAAAGTTTGTGCAAATTTATGCTTTTTTTTTTTGACATGCTACAAATGACTAAGTATTGTGTACTCGATCGTGTAGTGGCGGTGTGAGCTGCGTATCGACTTCGCGTTGCAAACCATCAAAAAATTAGCTCGAGCGGCAGCAGCGCACATTGGATACTGTGTTGCCGCGCGCAATTCGAACATTGTCGTGCTTAAATGTGCCGCGCGACGAACCAATCCTTGTCGGTTTTGGACGGCGCGGCAAAGGAATCTGCGAGTTGTGCTCGCGTGTTGGGACGTTCGTTTACGTATTTTAGTTGGCGCGCGCGGGAAAGACAAGGATAGACAAGTGTCGTACTTTAATTAGATTATATGGTACTAAACAATTTCTATGGAACAGTAAATGTAGTGATTATAGCAACAAATCATTAAGAAAATATGCTTGGAATGAAATCAGTGCAGAAGTGGGTTTGCCTGTTGCACTTCGCCGACGTACAACGTCCATGGTGGCTGCATTGGTAATTTAAAAACGCATGTATATGCGCATTCTTTCATTAAAGGCTTTTTCAGAGGACATTTACTATCAATATTTTTTTAATATTTTTGTTTAGGATCTGAATGCACGAGTTTATCTTGCAGCTTAATTTATGTAAGCAGGTGGGTAGAATAGCAAGTATAAAAATTATATTTTTGACCGACAAGGCGATGGATGAGAGACTATACAAGTGAACGTACTTAGATGACTTTCTTAAACATGTGGATTATATGTGTAAATGTGAGTGACCGGCATGATATTGAAAATAAAACGCACATACATACATACATACACATACATACGTTTACATATAAAATATCTTTAAAATGGCTTTTTGAAGGCAATTTATTACATTTTAGTACATATTTCTACCAGTTTTCTACTTTCAAAGTAGATAAGAAGAATTTCAGTAAATGAGAAAAATATTGAAATTAAAATATAAATCAAACATTTTTCTTCGTGTAGTAGTCCTATAATTTAACAATTTATTTCTTAAAGGCTGAATAAATTCTATTTTTCTGTGTATTTGTTTATAATGTATAATATTAATTTAAATAATGAACATAGATTTAGACTGTTATCAATTATCTATGATTCCATTCATTACAGTCTACAAATTAAACTCTACTACTGAACATACGTCTCCCCCATAAAATGCCTGATTTTGCATAAGTTAAGTTTTGTAAGACCCGTCGCAGAAGATCATAAAAACTCTCCGATCTCACTCTTAACATCATGGCACGGGAAACGCATTCTTTTGACTGACGTAACTTCAATACAGCTCGTATTGAAGAAGAAATCGAGCGAAACCAAAGTCCCAAAGTTCTGTCTGTCAGAAAGAGCCAACCACACGGTTATACATTCTCGTTACCGAGTAGAATAGCTATGTAAAATATATATACAATAGCTCCTGCAAACAAATTATAACACATCTTTGGATTGCAACATTATGAACGCCACAAAGCACGGTCCTGAGCTACCTGCATCCTTCAACTTCCTGCATGACTTATCAAATCGTCAATACATTTGGTCCTTAAAACTTGAAAACAAGATTGGACAACAAGTGCGTCATGCCAGTGATGACTTAATGATCTAAGACGTGGCCCTTCACTGCTGGCGTTATGAGGAAGCTTAAAGTCGCTCTCGCGGGATTTTTCTGTATGATAAACCTAACAATAAGGCTATCCACAGCAGAACAGGAGCGACTGATATAGCCCAACGGATTAGTATGCTGAAGTGATAATGGGTCGACCATATAGCTCGAAAAGTCGTCAACCAAATGGTGAAGAAAAGTTCTCGAGTAGCAAGTTCGTAATAATACGCGAAGTGTAGGACGGCACTCCACTAGATGAATTGAATACTTGGGGACACACGAATTTTAAATTATATAGTATACATCTTCATTATGAATACATAATAAACAAAATAAGTTAAATTTGGTTAAGAGGGACCTGGATAATTGAGAAACCTCCTTAGCTAACTCATGTTTAGGTCTCGACACTTTGGCATTGATTTTTACTAAGACTATATTTTGTTAACCGTTTTGTTTACTAATTATTATTATTCTACCTCTATTAATGGAACTCTATGTACATATACATACATAAACACTCACGCCTGTCACCCAGAGGGGTAGGCAGAGACTACGGACTTCCATTTGGCATGATACTGACATACCTCTTTCGCCTTTTTTACATCCATATATCTACGCATACATGCTCGTTGGTTAAGGGTACTTCTAACGTGGCCCATTTTCAAAATATCGCCAATTTGGTCGATAAATTTTTTCCTAGGGCGTCCCTTCCCGACTCGGCCGTTCACATCTGCCATATAAATTTGCTTTGTCACTCTTTCCTCATTCATTCTTTCCATATGACCAAACCACCGAAGCATTCCTTTCTTAATCCTGGTCACAACATCATCTTGCATACCACATTTATCTCTTATCACGCAATTTCTCATCCTGTCATTCAGATTCAACCCTAGCATATTCCTTAAAGACCGCATTTCTACAGCATTTATTCTACTTTCGTGCTTCTTCTGCCACATCCAGCTTTCACTACCATACATTAAAGTAGGGACTAACACAGCATTATGAATTACCATACGTGCCTGTTTTGACACATTCTGGTTCTTCATAATAGAGTGTAGTGCCCCATTCACTCTATTCCCTGCTCTATTCTCGTCGTTCTATATCCCTATCATATCTACCATCCCTGCTAAATACACATCCCAAATACACAAACTCATCCACTTGCTCAATTAACTCTCCTTCTATTCTTATTTCACATACCGTTTTGCTTTCTTCTCTTTCAAAAACCATCACTTTCGTCTTACATGCGTTCACTTTCATTCCCCTTTCTTTTAATTCCCAGTTCATTAATGTAACCACCATTTGCAACTCAGCCGCCGATGACGCACATATGACTTGATCATCGGCATACAAAAGGCATTTGACGGTTAACTCGCCCATTCTTAACCCACATTCTTCATCTTTCAAAGTTTGCAAACACCATATATAGTCCATAAATAGGTTGAACAGCCAAGGGGAAGCTACACAGCCCTGTCTGACACCTTTTTGGATGCCAAACCAGTCCGAGTAGACCCCATTGATCCTGAGACAAGCACTAGAGTCCCTATAAAGAGACCTTAACGCCTGTATCAAACCATCGCTCAACCCATATGAGTTCAGTGTTTGCCATAACACATTCCTGTCCACTCTGTCATAAGCCTTTTCCAAGTCCATGAATGCACAAAAAACTTTCAGGTTTTTGGCCAAAAAATTCTCCGCAATCATGCGCATGGAAAAGACTTGATCTGTACATCCCATTCCTTTTCTAAAACCCGCTTGCACATCCCAAATTTTTCCATCAGTTTCTTTCATAACTCTTTCAATTACCACCTTAGCATGCAGTTTACCCACAATACTAAGCAAGCTGATATCGCGGTAGTTTTTGCAGTCCTGCTGTGACAATTTTCCTCTATATATTGGTACTATAACTGCTTTACACCAGTCTCTCTATGTAAAAGTGACAAATATTTATTTATACCTGGATATCTGAGACACTGGGTAAGTGGAATACCTCTTTAGTAAGTGAGTACTAAGTGAGACAAATTTGCCTTAAGGTCCCAGTTATCAATGTTTCACTGTATTATGTCACAGTGGAGATCTTGGAGCACTTAAATGCAATTTTATAGGTTTGTTTAAAATCAAATTAGGGCATCAAAGCTTACCATCAATGAATATTACACTCAAACTATAATTTCAAATTAAATTTCCAACACCTCTAACTAGACGTTCAATGAATGATTACGATAATTATAGGATATTTATTTCATAAGCCACAAAAATAAATTATACGTGAATCAATATAAATCAAAATACTTAAATTATATTATCTCTAAAAAATTTGGATCAATAGCTACAACATTTCTGACTTAATGCATTTTCAAGTGTCCTAATTTGTATAATACACCGGATTTTTGGATTGAGATTGATTCCGTTTTTGGGATCGGTTATTTCGTAATGTCGTGGATATTTATAGACGTCTATATATATATATATATATATATATATATATATATATATATATATATATATATATATATATATATATATATATATTCCAAATGACGAACTGTTTGTATTTATTATTCAATTATATGTATATATATATATTATACACAGAGCGAATTGTAAAATTTTATTTGTTTATAGTATCATATCGATTTAAACGATGATTTAAAAGTGTTTTTTATTGATAAGATATATGCTTGTGAAAACTTTTTATAGAATTAAAGCAAATTAGCACATGTCTATCTGTTGGTAAATGAATGACGTTACCCAAAGTTTTTTTTGAGCTCAAATTTTCATTTGAGCTCGATTAGGAATCAAAACACAGATGCTTGTCAAAGGATTAAGATTGAATGCCTCGTTATAAGCAAAAAGGATCTGTCACTTGCCAGACATAGACCCTCTGATAGATTACCTCATCCATGAGTTATCCGTTAGTTGTTCTGCTGTCCACCTGTTTCATTTCACTTTGTCGCCTCTAACAACATATAAGGATGGGTAGTATATCTTCATTATCAGACTCTGAGTGGCAGTAAGTAATCAGATAATAAAAAAGAAAAGAGGGGGAAGTTGTTGTGTATAATCGTTAATATTTACCTAACAATGAATTAAGAATGACATGACGCTTATATAACTTTTCTCTCTCTTCTTTTTAATTTAACAACGAGGCTCTAACGACTCTACATAGTAAGGGCAACAAACTGTATGCTATGGTTTATGCTACGGTACTGTGTGTTGGTATGGCTCTCTAATCAAAGCGCCGCGCACCCGTAAAATAGCAGCTTAATGCAAGCTTAATCTATAAAAAACTTCGCTCGTAATTTGCTATTGGGGAATTTAATAAGATTTTATTAAGTATAACATAATTAATATATTTATATTTCAATATATTTATATTTTAACTAATTTTTATTATTTTAATTTTTCTTTCTATTAACGATTTGATAAGATTTTTATTAATCCTTTAACAAAACTAATGAGTTAAATTGTGCTTTTTAAGATTTAACTAACGTTCAAAAGTTTCATTTTAAGAAACCTTGTCCGACTACAATTGTTCAAGCCACTGTTGGCGTAATTGAGATTTTATATAATTAATAGCATAGTTTAGTAAATATACGTCAATAATAAATTAAATTTCTTACAGCAATTGAAGCACAGAATTGATCAATTTTGATATTTTTTAAGAATATTAATAATTATACACTATTTAAAATGTATAGTTTAGTGTTCAGCTCAATATTTATTTAATTAGTAGTTAACTACACTATACATCACAAACTCAAAAAAAACCTATTGTTTTATTTTAGGTAAATGTCAATGTCAAAAAAAAAACAAGTAAATTACGCTATGCAAATTATTGGTTGAGTGCTGATGAGCTGATGAAGCAAAATAATTTATAACACCAACATATCCGACACTTCCTTCGCATATCACGTGCGTGGTTGGCGCTCAGATACACACAAGAAATCTGTATCTGAGCACATACCTTTCAATATTGTTCCCTATGAAATTCAGTGTACACACCACGCAGATAATTTTTATTTTATCGCTAGTTATATCTGCAGATACAAATATGGAAAAGCATTTTACCTGCAGATAAAATTTGGATGGTCACTAAAAAAATGGAAGTCGGTACTGTTAAGCTTTACATGACGTTCTGTACAAATTATTCGCCTTTTAGTGATAAAAATAAAAGTTTTGTTCAAAAATTTCAAAACAGAAGAAAGGTCTCAGCGACTTCTTGAACTGGGCCACTCAAATGTTAATGCAACATGCGTATCAAAATCTAAATCCTATTCTGACGAACTGTCTAACGAATCTAGAAGCAATATACGTCAACACATTGTATGCACAATATAACACTGTATAAACAATCCGCTCCAAAAAACACGTCTAATAAGTTTGAAGGATTTCGAGGATTTAGAGGTATCTGCCTGTGTGCGATACTTTCAGATAATTAAGTTTTTAGACGCAGATAAAATATTGTAGTATCTGCGTAGTAAGTCCGTGACTAGTGTGGCAGTGGTAGTCTCCCATATCATTTAGTAGCATCAAAAAATAAAAATTATATTTTTTCTTTGTCGTTATCAATTGCCTGTAACTTTAACTGGAATTTCCCAAAGTCCCTTTATAAGACACCCGTAAGACAAGAAATAGGGATAGAATTTCTTACGCATCATACGGCTCGAATATTACATTATTATTATGTGTAATTCTCGAAGTACCTATTTATTTATATATTTAATAGGATCTTCCGAATAATTCAATACATGACATAAATATACTTTGTTTCATAATTTGTAAATACACATAAAATCAACTTAAAGTATTTTTTTTTTATAAAAGTGTTTTTTATGAACGAGTATGAGGCTCACCTGATGTTTAGCTTTTACCGCCGCCCATGAAACATTGTAACAATGAACCTGAATTGCAGGTAATGACAAGGCATTCGAAATATTTACATTACTATTTTGAATTACTTTTTTCTAGGGTATACTTTCAAAAAATGTTATCTGAATCATCTTTGGCAAATTCATTAACCCATTTACAGGCGAATATTGACTCATATTAGCTTAACTTGGCAACTTTTCTAAAAAATCATTATTATTTAGCCTGTAGTTAGGCCGAGACACTGCTATTTAACTTCATATTTTATGTATTGGGCAATCAAAACGATTATTAAGATTAATTTGTACAGAGTATGTATGTGTGATTTATGTCTTGAAATTTTCTATCTCATAGTAAAATATTACATAAATACATTCTCCTGTACGCATTCGCCGATATTTTGTTTTTATTTTAAATTAAATAAAAGCTTTATATAAACATCAAAGAACTTTCAATTTTATTTTCTATTACATTAGACTAGAAGCGAATCAAGGCATGCCGTAAAAGTAAATGATGTAGCTTTGTTTACGGTCTAAAATTGAGTAGCAAAGAAAACGGGTAATTGATTCTCTGAATTCCCTGGTAACCAATTTTATTAGTTTGTCTAATGCTTTATTCACAAATTAAGCTCGCATCAACCCGATTGTGAGCGTCGGGCATTGTTTGGAGAAAATTTGATTATTTTTCGTGTCTGTTTGTTTACCTACCACAGCTCAACAAAATTGTCTTTTTCAATTACAATGCTATTTTAAATGTAATTTCACATTTATTTTTTCACCTTTCAGCTCGATTTTAGTGTTACTGCGAAGCTAAACCAAAAATAAATTGATATCAGTTTTGACGTGAGCGGATAAGTTGGACCGAACTACTCGATATCTGGGATAGCAATGCCTTTAGCAGGCAAGCATGCTTCCGTCACAGACATATTATACATTCTTCATACGATTTGAGAGCTAACTGTCACTCATTTAATTTCCTTGGGTTTCATTCTGACGTCAGAAAAAAATTCCCAAGTGTAATATCTTACCGCATCGGTTAAAAAAATATTAACCCTTGTTTACATTTTTCTCGTTTTTTGGTATCGTTATTTAAAAATTAACGATCAGTTCTAGAGATATTGCCTACATAGTTTAAATATCACTTAAAACATACAAATTATTGTACTTAACACCTTTTGATAAAAATTTGACAGGAATTTACAAAAAACACTAACATTGAAAAAGTAAATCAAATGAGACAAGAATAAAAAGACAAAACCTTTTATTTCAAACTATACTCGTATATAAAGATGGCCAGTGTGAAATAAGACTATAGTTAGCACTGTCTTATAAGCGTGGAAAAACATTACTTTGTGCTGTTGGCTAACTTAATTAATTACACCCTAGTTTGCGTTCGGCGGGTGTGTAATTGTAGCATATAGCGTGAAAACTTAGTTTTGAACGTCAAATAGTTTCGTAAAATAGTATTTTGGCGGCAGACTACAACTCTGCTACTATTGAAAACATGTTTGGAATAATATAGGGCTTGCATATACGGTAGTAATTAATATAGGTGTTTCTTTTACTTGGGTTCACTGAAAACCAGCGCTGTGTTTCAACAGTAATATAAGCTGAGTGAAGTCCGTTTACACAACGCGCCTCAACACAATTAAGAGTAAATATATAAATTATAAGTATCGGTATTGTTGTTAAGTGTTACGCTTGTATGTTCGTTTTTTATGTTATATATTGCTTTGTTTTTAAGTTCTTTATGCGTAATAATGTCTTGGACGTATGTGTAATAAATGTTTCATTCTTTCTTTTTGTAGCCGCTTACGAAACCGAAAATACCCTATTTTTATGATATTATATTGTGCCGCTAATGAGAGTTTGTTTTACTGTTAGATATTGAAAATTTCAATGCCTTCATAAAAATTATGGAAACTTATTTCATGTATTTTACTAACATACTTTTAAAGAAACAAATGAATAGAAATACACATTTTATGCGCTTATTTTATGGCCATCTTAAATAGATCTATAGCATCGTAGATTAGTTCATAAGTTTATACAAAAGATATCTGAAAAACTAATGGTACAGCCAATTTGAAATGAAAAATATAAAGAAACTTTTAAAAAGTCCTTCGGTTAGTTTAATGAACCTGATAAATGACTTATGCTTAAATTTTTGGATCATTTGAAATTCTCTACTCTAACTAACGATAATACTCAGATTCAGATAATTTTCGGAGACAGATAATAATTTAGAAGTTATCTGTAATAACAGAAAGATAAGCTTCTCTGAGAACTCCGTAGATTAGTGGCTAAAGGCTTGGTCCAAGTACCGCAGGACCGCAGGTTCTGAGTGAAGAATACGACATCGTTCAAATGCTTACTTCTGTTTCTAACATTGGCACCGATCCGAGTGATCCAATTTTGTTCAATGTGTGATCAATTTTTCTGCATTATCTGGCTGAATTTGAGCGATGGCTTAGGTTTTGTCATCTTTAGGGTATCGATCGATTGTGGTTTGTTTGCGTAGAACTGCGACTTCAAGAAACCCCACAAGAAAAAGTCTAGCGGAGTCAAATCGCATGACTTTGGTAGCCAATTCACGTCAACCTTGCGAGAGATAAGCTTACTCTCAAAAAGCTCATAGGGAATGTCAATCGTAGCGTCCTTTGTGTGACACGTAGCACCGTCTTGCTGGAACCGCATGTCGTCTAGGTCTATTTGGTTCAATTTAGGCCATAATAAATTTGTTTTTAGCGTTTTGTAGCGCTCGCTGTTGACGGTGAGCCCGTCACCATCGTCGTTTTCGAAAACCTAGGGTCCAATGACGCCGCCGGCCTAGTACCCAGACCAAATGGTAATTTTTTGAGGATACTTTATCACCGGGTGAACCTTATGTGGGTTGATGTCGCCCCATATACGGCAAATTCTACCTATTTATACAGCAATTCATCTAAAAATACGCCTCTTCGCAACGGATGTTTTTTCGGCCAAAATTGGAGTCCTCTTCCAAATCATTCGAAGTCCCGTTATCGAACAAATGGCGTTATCTATGGTCATGAACTTTGAGCTTCTAGGTCATTTGGATCTTGTACAGGCATAAGTGCTGACGCAAAATTTGTAAAGTTGAAGTCTGCGAAAGGCCGAGTTTCTGTGCACGGCGAGGAACCTACTCTAGGATTCTTCTGTGCACTTTCACGAATCGCGACATTGTTCTCGGTCGATCTTGCGTTCCTTGAACAAATTGGAGTTAGCTGATTGATTTCTGAATCAGTCGTTTCAAATTTGGCCACCAAACATTGAAGAGTCGACTGTGAAATGCCAAAACGTCTTGCACTAACGAACACTTATTTTGATGCCAAAGTTTTATTATTTGAACGCACTGTTCAATCATGTAACTTACTATGGTAATTTGGCATACGTTACTTAATGATAAACAAAACATTTGAATGATGTCTGACATTTCACATGTGTTTGAGATTTTTTAAATAAATTTTTCTTCGCAATTCGCATATATTACTTATTCTGAATTTTCTCTGCAAATTTGGCCGGTTATTGGTTATTGGTTACAAAATAACTCTATATATAGGGGATCCTAGGAGCGGATTAAAATAAGCTGATAAAAGGTCCGATACTGCAATTGATTATCTGCCTGCCAAACGTGTCAATTAAGGTAAAACCTTGTAACAAGGGGGAAGACCCAGATTCAGCAGTGGACTTTTATGTACTGATGATGATAAGTTTTTAATAGCTTCTTTTGTAAATGTATACAAATGTGCTTTATTTGAACAATGCTTTCAGTTAAAACTATTAATAATGTTGATAATTAAAAGCTTTAATTAACTTTTAATAATACTTGGTTAATTAAAAGTTTCAGTGAACGTACTAAACTACTTTAGAATCACTTTAATATCTTGAAATAAAAATCGGGTCAAGTTTTTGAAGTGGTGTGCTGCACATTTGTGTGTTAGCTTGGATGAGTAATCAAATTCTTGTTGTTAGTAACTAGGTTAAATTTTCTCTGTTGTATTGTTTATGGTTAATATTAGATCGTCGAATGATTGCACACAAACGTGATGGACGTTTAGTAATAAGATATATTCGATGAATACAGTGTGATTTAGAATTCAGTCTGACTCGAACATAGTATTAGCCAAGGAAGCTCTGAGGCTAAGTGCTCGCTGAACGTTTTACAGTACGCGAGCAAACCGGATTCGACCGCCGCCGGCAACAATGAAATTGTTAATTGTAATTTTAAGTGCTGATTTAGAATGTGCTCGGTGGTGAAGGGAAAACAACTTAACGAAAGCTGCATGTCTTAGAAATAAGAAAATATAAATAATTCGAAGACATGTGAAGTCCGCCAACACACACTTCCTTGACCTAAAACCCTTTCAAAAATGAGAGGAGGCCTGGGAACAGCTGTAGGACTTATATATGCTGTAACTTTTATAATGTGATTTGTGCCGAGGGCTTTTTCAATTTTATTATTCAAACTATTTGTCGCCAAGGGGTTGAATTCCACCAAAATTTTGTAGATTAAGGAAGCTGTGTTTCGCTTTCAACCGCATATTGATTCATAAAACACAGATATATCATAGAATAATATAAAATAAACTCGATTTTGCTTTGACAGACTATAAAATAGAAATCACACAAAAGTTACAGCTTGTTCAATTCTGAATCTGGCCGTTATTAATTGTTGACAAATTTTTAAAATACTTTGAAGACAATCTGCTCCATGTGCTAAAAATATTGTAATTATAATCTTATGACCTTCTCTGTGCTCTGTGGGCGTAGATCTAATATATCGCAAAGCAATACTGGCAAATTTACAAAAAGATGGAGTTACCTATCTATCATATGTAAGTTGTTCAATGTCAATTCTTGATGATATTATTATAATTCATTTATTTAAAATCTTAACAATACAATAATCGATAAAAATCGATCTTTTTGGCACAGTAAATCGATTCTTCAATTAATTAATCGATTTTAGATCGACATTCCTACGCCCACTCCGCCAGGCACATACACGTTACACTCCTCATGTACATGTCGAACCACATCCAAAGGTCGACCATAGATAAATAAATATGTAGCAAGCTAAGGTCGACTGAGCTCGTGAATTGCAAGAACTAATTGTACGTATAATTGCATGATATATTGATATGATGATATATATATAAGGGAGGAAAAATGCGAAATAGGAAATCAGCATTTTATAAATCATTCTAAATACGTAATAAGATAGTATAAGCGTACATAATTATAATTATTAAACTTACACTCATCACATTATATAAAGTCTATTACTTTAGTTACGATTTAAAAATATCCAAATACTTGATAACTTGAATAATTACTTACTAAATACACTTACTTAAATAAACACACACTAACTTAAATAAATTATTTCGATATTATATGAGAACGATGACCACAATCAATTTTTGTTAAGAAACACTTAAAGTGAAGATAAAGATATTTTCTTAACGTGAAACGTGTAAATGGATTTTTGTCATCACCCAACGGTAGGGAAATATTTACAATTGTAGAAACTTACAAAAATAAAAAGAAAAGCCTGAAGAATTAAGAATTAGAAATCTTTAAGAATTAGAAACTCATTTTCGTCGCAAAACAAATAAAACTGTATGTGTTTAAAATTTAATTTGAACAATATCGTTCTAATTAAGTTCCATAGTTGCCACAGTAATGGTCGTGGAGTTTCAGATTTATTTATCAACACTAGCCACTCGCCCTCGTACAATATGCGGTTGTATAGAACAACTGGTCCGACTTTTTATCTGAATGGTCGCTGTCACCGAACGATAGATTTGATAAACCGTCTCGTAAGTAGTTATCGATAAAAATGGCAAAGGCATACGGTCTATATAACCATGGAGGTTAGAGAACGGGAGAACAATTGCTACGTGCTAAAGAGTAGTCCACATGTCCCTGAAAACTTGTAGAATTTATAGACGCGCTGCCGTTGGTAAGTAGTGTCCGCGAAGTAATTTTTTAATTTATGACAAAAAGAAACATTAAAAAATGGTGAAATATAATAAATAATAATAATAAATCAAAAATAATTAATAATTGATATTTTTAACAATTTATAATATTTATAACAATTAAAATTATTGAGACAACTTAGCGATCGTTACGCCTCACTTATTTTGTGCATATTTTTGGGACACTATTCTCTACAGCGATCGTTCTCCTGATCTCTAACCTCCATGATATAGTCATGTCTCTCGTGCATATAATAATTTTAGAGGTTATGTTTTCTGATTTATTTTCTATGTAGAATAAAATGAAATAGAATCATTTTTATTCATTATTGATTACATGTAATTCTTATTAAAATATATTTTTTTTACTTTTACCACTGGTTCAAAAAAAGCCTCTGTCCTGGGAAAATGCAGCCAAAAACCCATCAGAACTTTAAAAAAAAGTATAACTTACAATATAATATTAATACAATTGTTATTAAAACATTTAGAAACAGTGATCACCTCAATCCCAAGGGTTACTATCAATCATATAATCTTTTAGTAGTATAATAATTAATAACCCTTAGTAAACAATTTTAGCTTAATAAATATTTAACCTACTACTACAATACCATTTAACCTTTTGATAGATAAGGTCTGCATATTTTCTAGGACTTAATTATAAAAGCATATACATTGCCCCATGAAGGAATTACTGACTCTCTGGCGTCGAGTAACTGCTCTATCTACCTTGTGCTTATTCCTAGTATTTACAAAATGTACATCATCTTTAATAAAACTGTTTTTGTTTTGGTGTACAAATATTAAATTTTCATAAATAGGTTGAGAGGCTAAAGTTATTGTATTTATTTAAATCTTCTGAATCTTCGAAATTCTTTTGACTGCGTCGGCGTCATTTAGAAAAAAGAATTACCTCTTGAGACTATTTTTAACTACCCAAGTAGTAGTACCCAAATATGGGCCAGCCCATATTTAGGCCAGCCCATATTTAGGATCATAATAATAGCCCATATTAAAAATTCTTGAATGAAATAGTATTCAACTTGTACCTCACAAGTCATACATTACAAACAATTAATCTACCGATAGACATAAAATTAAACTTGTATTCTACAAATGAAAGATGTAGTTACACTATTTAGTCCCGATTATCATTGATAAAATAACATGTGTTAATTTTTTCATCTTACGAAATTTTTGAGAGTGGTGAAGCAACAAAGTCTTGCCTTATCATCACCTCTCGCAGAACTCACGAGATGTGTTGTGGTTGTTGTGTGTGTTGGGGCTAATGAATGCAATAGAAGATATTTGTTTGCAGTGCCTTTCAAGCCCAAGAATTTCTTTCTGAATGAATAAAGCGAACCTACTAAAATGGATTCGTTATATATATATATATATATATATATATATATATATATATATATATATATATATATATATATATATATATATATATATATATATATCATTTAACATATAAATTTAATGTTTATGTAATATAAGATATCACTAGTTTTTACAACAGATTAATTTGGTATATAATGTATTGATAATAATAAATTACATAATATTCACTGTTTACAGGCATGTAAACAGTGAATATTTTGTTTTATTTTATGTATTTAAATACATTATATATATATATATATATATATATATATATATATATATATATATATATATATATATATATATATATATATATATATTAGGTTTATTAAGGAGGGTTGCACTCTATCATATAGACTTTAAGAAAGCCAAATCAAAGGTGCACAAAGTTTTCGATTAATATATTAATTATTAAAACTCTTAGAGAGTGATCATACAATTACGACTATCAGTCAACAATTCATCATTCATCATCATCATTACAGCCTTTCACAAGTCCACTGCTGAACATAGGCCTCCACCTATTACCACTTCAGCTTACTAATCCGTTGGGCTATGTCGGTTACTCCGGTAGAGAGAAAAGGTCAGAGAAATCCCGAGCATAGCTCTCTCCATAGCTTGCTGAGTGACCTTGAGTGTCCTCATACGACCAGCAATGAAGGACCACGTCTCAGATCCGTAAGTCATCACTGGCAACACGCACTGGTTGTACACTTTAGTTTTCAGAGATTGAGGTACACCTGACGAGAAGATGTGTCTTAATTTCCCGAATGGTGCCCAGCCGAGTTGAATCCGTTGGTTGACCTCTCGGTCGAAGTTGGACTTACCTAGTCGGACTATGACGTGGACATTAAACGTGATCTTTGTTTTGTCCATGTTCATCTTAAGAACTATCCGTTGGCAGACACCATTGAAATCATTGAGCATAGTGCTTAGGCCCTCCAGCGATTCTTCCCTAAAGACTGAAAGAAAGAAGGTGAGTGATGTACTCACCATTGATGTTAATGCCGTATCCTTTCCAGTCCAGTAGCCTGATAACGTCTTCGAATGCAGTGGTTAAGAGTTTCGAGGATATAACGTCACTCTGCCTTACACCTCTCTGTAGTTGGATAGATTTCGAACTCTGGTTCTGTACTCGGATAGCCATCGTCGCCCTACTGTACGAATACTTCGGCACTTCGATATACCGACAATAAACTTGGCACCGCCGAAGGGACTGTAGCACCACCCAAATTTCGACGAAATCAAAAGCTTTCTCATAGTCCACATACGCCAGCCAAAGTGGCAGATTGTACTCTTCGGTATTCTGTACAATCAGCCGCAGAGTCTCGTATGTGGTCTATGGTACTGATGTCTTTTCGAAAACCGGCTTGTTCGGGAGGCTGGAAGTCGTTGAGTCTGCGTGCGAGACGATTCGTATTGATTCTCGGAAACAGCACATAGACGCGGCTCAGAAGGGAAATCTATCTGTAGTTTTTCAGGAGGGCGTTGTCACCTTTCTTGAAGAACAAGACCACCGCACTTCTACTTCACGCCTCCGGAGTAGTGCCACCATGGAGGATGGAATTGGAAAGCTTCTAAAGTCCTTTAAGTACTGGTGTTCCACCCACTTTCAGAAGCTTCGCTGTAATTCCATCCTCGCCTGGGGCCCTGCCTTTTTAAAGTGCTGGAAAACCATTCTAATCTCGCTCAGACTGACGTCCGGGATATATAATACGCGTTAGTTAACAATTCAGTTGTGCCAATTTTAGTTTATTAAATTTTATCATCATATACATCATCATCATCAGCTCCATATTTAAAACCAAATAACCTGTCATTATGCACAAATTTTAGCGCTTGAATGAATAACATGTACCTTAGCAAAAAATGTTTCATTAACGATCCTCTTATGTTAGATTAAAATAAAAAATGATATCATTTACTATGAGACATGCATTAAAATGATAAGTACTTGAGTTCTCTTAAAGTATTTTGAGATGGGTGTTGAATAAACACGTAATGATTTGAGGGTCCCTAGAAGAAAACGCTCCCTATTTTATGGAGCCGCATCGGAATATAGACGGAGGTCGGCAGACAAATAACTCGCAAAATTACAATTACTTCGCTCATAGAGAGTGTTTACGTTATTTTTGAGGAAAATATATTCTACGTAGCTTTTCAAACGTTTTATTTTTATTAATATTTATCATTTGTGATAAAAATATTGAGTAATCTAGATCACTCTTCCTTTTTACTGGCCATATTCGTAGCAGTGCTAAACCTGGGTACTTACTTACTTACTTACTTATCGTCACGCACAATCCCTAACGGGGTAGCCAGAGAGAATAGATCGCCAAGTGTCACGATCCTTACATACCTCTTTCGCTTCTTTCAGGTTCATTAACTTCTTCATACATGCACGTCTAGGTATCCGAGTACTCTTGAACCTCCCCTCTTCGAGCAATTTGCTCACATGGTCTTCGAAAGTTAGTCTCGGTCTACCTCGACACCTTTTAATATTTACTTTCGCTCTATATATTTTCTTCACCATTCGGTCTTCACTCATTCGTTCAACGTGCCCAAACCATTGGAGTACGCCCCTATCAATTTTTGTGATAAGGTCATCTTTCAATCCTGCCATATTGCGAATCTCTTCGTTTCGCTTTCGGTCGGCTATGGTAACGCCACACATTTTACGAAGAGATCGCATCTCCACTGCATTCAACTTGCTTTTATGCTTCTTCTGGCATACCCAGGTTTCGCTGCCATATAACAAAGTCGGTACCAAAACTGCGTTATGTATTGCAAGGCGTGCACTCTTCACCACGCCTTGCCTTTTGACTAATGCATTCAGGGCACCATTGACTTTGTTTTCGGCAGCGACACGCCTATCCACATCTAAATCACATCTTCCATCCCGGCTGAAAGCACTCCCCAAGTATACAATTTCATTTACCTGTTCTAGACATTCCTGATTTACCCATATTTCACATTTCGTTCTCTCTTCGTCCTTTTCAAATACCAGAACCTTAGTTTTATTAGCATTCAAACGGAGACCTTTAATTTCACATTCCTCTTTCATACACGTGACTAATGCCTGCAGTTCTGCTTCTGATGGTGCAATAAGCACTGCATCATCAGCATACAGCAGACAATTAACTTTTATGTCACCCAATTTCACACCCAAACAGCTATCTTTCAGCTTCTGTAAACAGCTGTCGAGATACAGTATGAACAGCCAGGAAGACATGACACAACCCTGTTTTACGCCCGCTTGGACGCTAAACATGGGTGACAGGTCATGCCCTACCCGCACACAGGCTTTACAGTCATAGTAAAGTGACTGCACAGCCCTTAACAATCGACCATCCACACCATATCCCGGCAACAGTTCCCACATTTTCTTCCTTATAACCTTATCAAATGCTTTCTCCAGATCCACAAAAGCACAGAAAATCCTCTGGTTAACACTCAGAAGCTTCTCCGTGATCATGCGGAGAGAAAACATTTGATCCGTGCATCCTCTTCCAGGTCTAAATCCGCATTGTGCCTCCCATAAGAATCTTTCCGATTTCTCTTGCATCCTGCATCCTGCGTGTCAAAACCTTCGAATAAACTATTGTGTTTTCAATTATAGGTTTTATACGGCGCTTAAGCGACGCATTTGCGATTACAGTATCATATATCTGGCACATTTGAAGCTACTCCCTGTCGCTAGACTGGGTCGTTTGTACATAATAATTTAACGTTTTCTTTTTCCACTAGTTTTGAAAAACTTAACTTACAGCACGTTGAGATATTTAAGTTTTCTGGACCCAAGAGACTTATTGGTTGGCTTAAAAATTTACGAATCCCTAAAAATACAAATTTGATAAAACTTGTATTTTTAGTGATTCGTAAATTTTTGTGTTGTGTCTGTGTAAAGGAAAATTAATTCGCTTTTTGTTTTCTTCGCGGTACTAATTCACTTGATATCAATTTTTAGTTTGCTCGTATTTTTCATAAACGTGTTAAACATTTATAGTTAGTTAATAGTTCTTTTTTAACTAGTATTTAAAAACTGAGTCCCACCTTACTTAGACTTAACTAGTTTTTTTACTATTCCGAGCCAGCGTCTAATTACGATCCCACGTGGTAAGTTGTGATGTATACTAAGAGGTGAAGTGCGCTGACTTATCAAAAAATATTCACTCTTGCCTTGAAAACACAACATTGTAATTGGAAGGAAAGACAGAATTGGGAAATTAATACACTCCTTGGGTGCACGCATGAAGAACAATGTAGCTAAACCGCTGGGTTATAGTGCGTGGTTAGTCAGTAACGAGAGGAGACTGGCTGAACGCCTAGTTGTCGGATGGTAAAATGGAGAGGGAGGAAAGTAAATTATGCAATTCCTGCGCACACTCTCCGAAATATATTCTGTACATAACCGAAAGGACACCTTGCGCCCACTTTATTACAAATACAAAGGTTTTTTTAATTAAAGTTTCCGGATCAGCTAGAGAGTTTTAAGGTGCTTAATATTTCTGGCACTAGGATTTTTAGATTGCTAGTTGAGCACATTATTTTTTTTACAAATTGAACACCATTGTAATTATTTTATATCTAAAAGTTGAAAAAATCATTTGTTCGTAAGTGGTATAAAATTTTTGTACGGTACGATAAAAAGTTATTGAAACCCCGGCACATAGTTGTGTTCATTGTCCGTACACTAATTCTGATGAATAATTAAAGTATTGCAGCAACGATTTGCAAGTGCGCATGCGGCAAAAAACCGAACAATTCCGCAATTTTGTAGGACGTCAATTGCACAACCAAATTTAGTCTAGTGAGTAGTGCGGTTGCAACTAGTTATAGTGTACGCATATTTGGCAAAGGGAAACGCCTGCGTGTGGCTACTTCCCTCCAAATCGCCGCGCCGGTGGCCTGTCTATGTATAAATAATTTATTTTAGTTAACTTATTTAATTTCTTTACTTCAATATAATATTACATAATTCAAAATTTCCAATCTATTTAAATTGTTGTATATGTAGTTAATTAATTTTAGGCACTATTTTGGCGCTCGAGAATTATTACTTATTGAAATGAAAGGATTTTTAAATACTTCATAATCGGCTATTAAGTGAATATTCGAAAAAAAAAATTAAGTAAGAATTATAATATTAGCCAGGAAATATTGTGACGTTCGGGTTCTCGTTTCACTAATCGACATATAATATTTTTCTATAATATGAGAGTCATGTTTTTGATTAAGGCTTTTAACCGACAAAATTTTTATTTTATCCTTTATTTCCTGATAATAAAAGGAAACGTTTCAAATATACCAACTTTTGTCCACCGATTGTCACACAATTACTTTGTGCTGGACAAATATGCCTGCAGCGGAGAAGATGACTCATAAAGCCTCAACGTCGGAAATCTTCACTTTATAACAATTATTACTTTTATTATTGTTTCTTAATTGCTTGAAGATCCTTGAAGATGCTTGAATACTTGAAGAAAGAACATTGTTTGCTAATTGCAATAGTAAGTTGACAGGTTCTTCAAAGCCACGATTTGGAAATCTGTAACGAGGGTATATGTTCAGAAGTAAACTGATGATGGGCTATAGTGATAAAGATGCTGATGAAGTACGATTCGATACGTAAAATGACAATTATAAAATTAATTTTAGTACCTTTGAATTTCATTACGGTTGGTCCAGGCAATTGTGCACATAGTTTCATCCATTTAATGAAAAACATAAACACACCAATTCACGCGTGAAATAATGTCCCGTATTTTGTTCACAAAAACAAATTGGAAACATTTGGAATTGATACCGTTTTCATTTTGAACCATTGATTTTGTTTTGTGAAGCATTTTAGCCGTAGTCATAAAGGCTTTCAATTGCAACCAATAAGGTATAGCATAATTTTACAATTTTAGATAATAAGAAAATAACATTATCTACGATACCAAAGTTTGTTTATTAATTTTATTAATTGCCGCCTATCGAAAATACACTGATAAACTTAGGCCTTCCCATCGATTGCCCAATAGTAGTTACTTCTCTTCATAGGTGAGTTTGGAACCTTTTCAATTCCCTTTTTATCTTTAACGACACCCATGGGATTATCCAAGGCAACGGATTACTTTATATGATATGCGGAGCACGGCAAAAGACAAATTATGTGGAGCTGATGTTAACGATGATGATGATTATAAGCGGGAAGGACTAGAAATGAAATGAAATGAAATATTTATTTGCGTTTGGTTAAGGTACATTGAAGATGGTCGTATTAATTAAACATCCGCTTAATCAGCCATTATTAATGGCATGCAAATCTTACAAATATAAAATAATGAAATAATAGTATTTATGAGTAGTGTTGTAATAAAAATTTGCGCCTTCTATAATCTGTGCTCTTGTATATTATTATATACTCTATGATAAAAAAGCACTCTACTCTGTGGTCATTACTAGTATAAAGTGTTGTATTTTGTCACTAATAAAGGTTTGTTTAAATTCTTTAGAAAAGGATATTATTTTCATTTAATAATAACAAGTAGAATGTCTAATAACAACAAAATGTCAACAATTTATCAATAAATAGGTGATAGGTACTTAATAAATATTTCACAATTGGTCCAGTAAATTTATATCAGCCTAGTTGCTATTACGTGTCGTAGTTTAAATATTCCTCTACAGTATAAAAAGCCTTTTCACTGAGCCATTTGTATAATTCTCTTTTAAATTTAATGACAGGTAGGTCTTGAATTACTTGTGGTATCTTATTATATACTGTCATACACATCCAATAGCAATTTTTATGGAATCTCGCACTCTTGGGTATTATAGTGGAAACCAACCTATTCCTATTTCTAGTGCCTCGATTGTAGAAGTCTTTGGCTTTAGTGAAATAAAACATATTGTTTTTTAAAAATTTCGCCGCTTCAAAAATATATAGGCAAGGAAGTGTCAAAATTTTCAAGGACTTAAACAAATGCTGACATGGATCGTTAGGTACAGTACTACATATAGCTCTAATACACTTTTTTTTGTGCAATGAACGCCTTTTTTATATCTGTGCTGTTACCCCATATAACGAGTCCATATCGCAGGACTATTTCAACGTAAGCGAAGTACGCAGTAAGGGCTGTTCTCTTTCCTGCTATTTTTGTTAATTTATAAATTGCAAACGCGAAACGATTGATTTTATTGCACACTTTTTCGACTTGTTGTTTCCAATCTAGTTTTTGGTCAATTTCTATACCCGAGAATTTCGTTTTTATCGTATTTTTAAGTATATTTATGGGGTTCCGTTTCCGATGATCGCAAAGTAAACACGCACGTCAGAGTCCTCCGCAAAATAATAACCGTTTTTAGTGTAAAGAGTGTAAAATAGAAGTGTCAGAACACGAAATCCACAAAAATAGTCAATAACAAACGATATAAATAAGTGAACAAAACATAAAACAACATTCTGGGAATAAAAAGTGCAATAAAAGCTAGTGAACAACATAACCAAAAAATTAAAGAGTGAACGACATAACAGTGCTACCAACATAACCAACAAATTATCAAATAGTAATAACTGTCATTTTGACACTGACATAGCGAGTGTTGCCAGCAACAAGAATATAAACCACCATCCTTCCAGTGTTTTCAGTAAATAATCCAAAAAATGGACAAAAGTATGGTATTATTAGTTTTGTTAAAACTAGATGAGAAATTGAACCGACAAACCAAACTCATAACAGAGTCGGTGACGTATAATGTTATGGAGGCATTAGACGAGAAATCAAAAATAATAACTGAAGAAAACATTAGATTAAAAGACAAAATATTGACATTGGAACAGAAACTTATGATCATGGAAAGAGAGAAAAGAAAATACAACTTAGTCTTCTTTGGCTTTGAGGAGAATGGAAAATCAGAAGCGGAACTAGTAGACTACATCAAGGACACAATCCTAGAAACAGGCAAACATTTAAATAGCCAGGAAGTCAGCAATATATATAGAATTGGCAAGAATAAAACTGTTAAAAACCGCCCTGTCGTCATCTCCGTCACAACGCTGTGGAAAAACACCTGATTTTGAAAAACAAGTCAAAGCTGCCGCCAGGCATCTATATAAAAGAAGATTATTCTAAAGAAGTGTTAGAAAAGCGCAAGCAATTACAAGCCCAAGTGGAAGAGGAAAGAAAGAAAGGAAACATAGCTTTTCTAAAACTTGACAAAATAATAGTAAAGAAATCATCAGAAATAAATAGAGAAAAAAGAAAAAGAGAAGGCCATGACTCACCTAACTCGGCATCCCAGAAAAAAATCGACTTAAAAGACAATCCAGCTTCTACATCAGCCAAGGGAAAAGAAATCCTAAAACCCAACATAACAACAAGAGATTCCAAAAAACCTGTAATGACCACCGGTACTCGAAATCAACTTAGAACAATTAATACCAAAAGTACACATACAACAATTGAAAAATGCACCCAAGCCGGTTGGTCACCGTGGGGAAAGTTGACCACTACCCTTCAACAAATGAAACACCTAAAGATAAAGAAAAAGAGAAACCTAACAATAACAATATACACGTAGCCACCCTAAACACACGTTCATTGAGGATTGCAGAAAAACTTCTCGAATTAGAGATAGCTTTGGGTAATATTAAATGTGATATTCTTGGTACGAGTGAAGTAAGACGAATAGGAAACTGCATCGAAGAGTATGACGACTACATTCTGTACTATATCGGTGAAACCAAGGGTCAGTATGGAGTGGGATTTATGGTTAAAAAACATCTAAAGAAACAAATCATATAATTCAAAGGCATATACGAAAGAACAGCTTTACTAAATATGCAGCTACAGGGCTATAAAAACAAGTTATACGCGCTAACAGAAGCAGCAGACGAAAAAAAATAAAAGATGATTTCTACAACCAACTTACAACTACACTAGAAACTGCCCATAAAAACGTTATCGTCATGGGAGACTTCAATGGGAAAATAGATAAAAAAACATGGTGAAGAGACAGTAATAGGAAATTATGGCATAGGGAAATGAAGCAAGAACGGCAAGAGAATTGTAAATTTGACCCTGGAGAATAACTTAACCATACTAAATAGCGTTTTCAAGAAAAGAAAACCCAAGAAGTGGACTTGGATATCGCCAGATGGAAATTACTGAAATGAAATTGACTTCATAACTAGTAATCAACCCAAGTTTTCCCGAGATGTTAGTGTATTAATTATTTCAATTTCAATAGCAACCATCGTATGGTCAGAGCAATACTATTTTACAAACAACAAAAGAAACAACGAAAACACTTACACCAGAGTGAAAATACCTGCAAGACTGATACAACGTCTCAAAGCAACGTAACAACCGGAGAAATAGACAAAACATAAGAAATTTACAACATAGAAACAAACGATATTTAAAGAAAGAAGAACAAATCAGTAAAAAACAAAAATACACTGAGCTCGAAAACAATAGATCTCATTCAAAAACGGAAAACCTTCTTAAAAATAGAAGAAATGAAACAACATTACATGAAATTACTGAACTAAGTAAGGAGATAAGTCACAACATAAAACAAGATAAGTCGAATAAAAGAATAAAATGTATCCAAAAACATATTACAAAAACAGGAGGTATCAATAAAGCACTTACAGAATTAAAAGAAACAACGCTATGGGTCCCGAAAATGAAAGGCAAAAACAATAAGGACGAAACAAAAAGACAGCCAATTTTAAAGATAGCGACAGATTATTATCGGAAATTATACTCTACCAAAAATACCTTAAAATTAACATAAACCTTGAAGACAAAACAGAAGAAATCCCTCCGATTCTTGAAAGGGAAGTTCGGCATGCGATAGAAACACAGAAAAACGATAAAGCTCCTGGACCTAATCATATAACCAATGAGATGATGAAAGCTACATTGCCAGAAACAACCAAAAAAAATAACTAACTTGTTTAATCTTATCCTAAACACAGAATCCATACCTACACAGTGGACAATAAGCACTATAATACTCATCTTTAAGAAAGGAGATAGATCAGACATAGGAAACTATCGCCCAATAAGTCTCATGTCCAACATATACAAGGTGTTCTCAAAAATAATACTGAAGCGTATTACCAAAAAACTTGAAGAACAACAATCAAGAGTACAGCCTGGATTCCGATCGGGCTTTGCAACAATTGACCCCGTACATGTGGTAAAACAGCTCATTGAAAAATGTCAAGAATACGATTATCCATTAGACATGGCATTTGTGGACTATAACAAAGCGTTTGACAGCCTGGAACATCAGTACATTTGGGAAGCCCTGAAAAATCAAGGAATAGAAAATAAATATATAAGGATAATAAAAGATGTGTATTCCAACAGCAAAGCACGAATCAAACTAGAAGCAGAAGGGGCAATATTTCCAATACACAGGGGAGTGAGGCAGGGAGACCCACTCTCACCAAAACTTTTTTCATCCGTGCTAGAGGAAGTCATCAGTAAAATGGAATGGGGCAACATAGGGATTAACTAAATGGAACACATTTAAATCATTTAGGATTTGCAGATGACATAATACTTATAACAGACAACTCGGAAAGCCTTAAAAACATGCTCCAAGATTAATCATGTGAAAGTAAAAAGGTGGGACTAACAATAAACAAAACAAAGGCGAAGATAATAACAAACAGATCCCAAATAAGTATCTCAGTAGATGAGGAGGAAATAGATTATGTAAATTCCTATGTATACTTAGGCCAACTTATCGCCTTCAACAACCAAATCGATTCAGAGATTGAAAGACGGGTAGCCAATGTCTGGAAGAAATTTTGGTCCCTCAAAGAAGTGTTAAAAGGCAATCAATATAATATTGCAATGAAAAGGAAAGTATATAATACATGCATATTACCAATCCTTACCTATGGGTGCCAGACCTGGGCAAACACACAAAAACAAAACCAAAAACTGATTACATGCCAAAGAGCCATGGAGAGGAGTATACTGGGTTACACAAAAAGAGATAGAAAGAGAGCTGTAGATCTAAGACAAATTACCAAAATTGAAGATATAATAGTTAAAATCAGAAAACTCAAATGGAGATGTGTAGGCCACATGATGAGAGAGAATAGAAACAAATGGACGAAAGATAAAACAGAATGGACTCCTAGATACGAAACAAAAAGAAAACGAGGAAGACAAAGAAAACGTTGGTCTGATGACTTAAAAAAGCATGCGGGTCCAACATGGCACAGAACAACTGAAACAAGAGCAGAAGTGAGAAAGCTGGAGGAGGCCTTCGTGTCGCAAAGACACGCCGACGCGACGCCCGATAACAACATCATACTTACCTAATAGTATAATATCAACTAAAATTAAATACATATGATATTAATAATGTATAATAGTAATTCAATAATGTTAATAATGAATTTAATGATAAGGTCAATTTTAATTTGCATGTATAATTTTAACTATGAAACGATAAATTATGTAATATATATATATATATATATATATATATATATATATATATATATATATATATATATATATATATATATATATATATATATATATAATATATACAACCATAATATTCGCACAAAAAATATTAATAAATTACTTTCATTTTCAAAACATAAAACTATTATCATAGAATTAACAATAAAACAAAGGATTAAGATACAGCGAATAAGAAAAATAACTGAAGCAGAGCTTGGCGATCTAATAATATTCGGAATGCGAAATGATCAACCGATAAACTGTTAACGAAGATAGTATGAATTTATTGGGTAAATAAATCAGTGTAGTTTTGTAGTTGTATGTTCAAAAATATTTAAAAAACAATAAGAATCATGCTTGATTCTTTTAGTAATTATCTTTATACAAAAGTAAAAAAAACACAATTGTCAGTCTCTCATTGGTATAACAGCTGCAGGCAATATTTGCAAAAACACTTTCGTAACACTCATCTGTTTCAAACTGTTTGCATTCGTCATTAAGCATCTATCATTAGCCATGAGGTCTTTCTAAACTTTTCCACAGTCACCTCTGACTGCTCCCATGGACGAAATGAAGAGATGGATCATTTTGCAGTGTCATGACAAGGCTAGTTCTATTTCTTGACAATACTGAATTGACAAACGAACTGAACTAATGACTTATTCAAATATTTTGTAATTACTGATTATGAAAATACATTACTTAAAGGTGCTAGATCGATCTCAGTTTTATTTCTTCACAGAAAATACATATTTAATAACTATTGAGAAAATTCGATCATCAGTTAAATTTCAATTAACAAAGTTATTAACATCCGCATCGGAAATCGAAGGTTTATACCAAACATAAATTTAAGGAAAACAAATACCTCAACAAAAGGAAATCTTACCTTCAGAATTAAATTATGATAATTTTAAAGTAATAAAAATTCAAATTAAAAAATTAGACGACTTATAAAATAGTTAAAGAAAGTTAAAATAAAAATGTGTTTATAGATCCTATATGTACTTAACGTTACTTTGTAGCAACGATGTTTGGTGGACCGTAAATATTTGTTAGCCTAAAAGTGCTCTTGAAACCAAATAAAAATCTATGACTTGGGTATGTTCTAAGGGATAATTGATTTAAAATTCACAAGATGGCTAACTTTAAGCTAAAGAAAAATATTTTATACAATTGTGTGACTTAAAATGCATTGGTAATGATATTTTTTATAGATGAGCAGGCAAACATGCATGTGGCTCACCTGATGGTAAGTGAATACTGCTACCCATGAAAAACCACAACACCAGGGTAATTGCAGGTGCTTTGCCGACCTTTTCAAAAGGAGTAAGTTCTTTTCTTGAAAGTCATATCGGTCCGGTAAAATCACCGGTGGTAAAAAATTCCACAGAAAAGTTGTACAGCCAAGGATCTAGATGATGAGGATGGTATCGTGAATTTCGACATGATTTTCTTTTGTGAAATTTGGCGGCTGGAATAAATGGTGAGCGGGATTGTAGCAATACGGCATTACCATGGACATCGCACACCCATACCGTTTGTGGGGTGGGCGGCGTCGTAGCGCATAGCGATGCGTCGTCTATCTTTCGGATTGAGATGAGTGTGTTTGGTAGCAATTTTAAGTGTAACAAGCATATTCAACTTCATGTCTTAGTGCATTAGCACTATGATACGTGGAGTTTTGTCCACTGGCGTCTTAGTAGCGTGCTACTATGATATGTTGGTGTAGTTTTTAGTTAACAACAATACAAATTTTGTTACCAAAGTCGATAGGGATCATGTGAGGGAGTGCCATCCGGATGATAGTTGTATTGATGCTTACTGCTACTTGCGGTATTGCGTCTTGTGATCGATGTGTGTAACGGCCAGTGTGCCTATTTGCCTAAACCGTGTGACGTACATTCACTGTGGCTCAATTCGCTCGTATTCTGTATGGCGTTTACATGCATTGACATGCGCGACTTCGGTCGATGTTTGTGCTTACGCACTACCAAGGGACGAAGCCCTCTTTTACTGGTTTGCCAGTTATTTTGCTGTGAACTACTGTCCAGTTCCCGAATTAGCGTTCCCTTCAGGGGGAGTGCATCAAAATGGTTGGCGCTCACCGCACATGGCGTGTGTAGAGCCATGCACCTCCCCTACATTTTTTTAAATAAATGTAGGAGAGCGAAACCCTTGTATCGAGTATTTTATGTGTAAATATATTGTGAGCCTTTTCCAAACGGGAAGGGATAAATAAATAATAAATTAATAATAAAAACCTGATAAAAGTGGAATAGGGACGTTTTTATGTTCTTAAACTTTCTCGAGCCCTGTCTTCGTGAAAGGGTTCACTTAGCTCATAAGGCACTACCATCAGTTTTTAATTGCTCTAGTGAATATTCATTCTTTCAAAAGACACCCAAAGGAACTAAGTTACTAAACAAACACAACGTAAATAAGGGTTATAATTAAGACGATCACGCCATGGCCTATTATTAAATCTTTAGAACAAACATTTAGAAAGATCAAAACATATTTTATTTATCCTGGTGACATATATATATATATATATATATATATATATATATATATATATATATATATATATATATATATATATATATATATATATATATATATAATTTTTTTAAAGGGGGAAATATAATATAATATATTAAGCGAAGCGAAGAGGGGGGAGGGGGCGTTAAAATTTATAGAAGAGTCTACTATGAGTTTGGTGCACCGATCAGCAAGAAAACTGGTGATCTTAATGCACAATTTCTCCAGAAGCCCATAGAAAGGGAGCATAGAAAGAAGCGCTTTGTGCCAAACCCGCTCGAAGGCCTTCGCTTTGTCAAACTAACGGACAATGCCTACACATGCCTATCCCAATCGGCTGATCTATAATGCCAAATACGGTGACAGCCTGTAGAATTCAACCGCGACGTTAGTGACAGTGGCACCACATTCTGGACAAGACAATGGCCTGCAAAGCCTAAAAGAGCGTCGACGGAATTCTATCCGTCCAGTTGAGTGGTCAGCAGATGGTCTAATAGGAAGGTGCATGATCCTCCATATCTGAAATCCACGTAGGCATAGTAACAAAGAGTTAGACGTGATGTACGTTAAAATCGCCAAGAATTACGATCTCTGCGGATGGGCAAGGAATGGGTTGCAATTTGGACATGGTCGATAAGTCGGTCTGTTTCGGCATTACCGCTATGCGACCTATAGAGTCATCTGTAGACAAGAGGATGTTCGTCGATGTCTACGCGCAGCCATAGGATGGACAGGATCGTAACTTCAAGACAGCCAAGGCGTTAAAAGCCGATGTCCTCTCTGACGTATATGTAAACTACAGCCCGTGGCACAAAGGAGTGTTCTAGTTTGTATCCCAGGTAGGAGAGATATGAAGTATCAGCCGCAGAGTACATATAAAAGAAAGTCTCGGTTAAATAATGCAAAGCTGGCTTCGCTATCTCCAGATGTCAATATGGTAGTGGACTGCGTTAAGGTTGGAACGAAGTCCCCCGATGTTGCAAAAATTCACGGATAGCGTGAAGGCGACCGCCTTGGTCTTATTGCTCCACTTTTAATTATAAATTTTAATTTTAATTATAAATTGTTAATTGTTATTTACACAAACCAAAATAATACCTGTTGAAGCAATGAATGACTATTAAATTGACTGTAAACTTTAAACTAGCGATGAGTTTAATTAATAAATTTATATTAAATGTAAATAAAGGTCAACAAATATGTGATGATGGCTCCGTTTTCATAATTTGTAGGCATTTAAATTATCCAATATTCATTTATTTGTCCAATTTATCATATATCACACTGGATGTTACGATAATATTTAGTTTTTAAGTCACTTCGAAATGTAATTGCTATTTTCCGTGGTAATGTTGTGACATGGTTTTTGAATTTTCAATTTCCACTCTGCGGTATTCCTCCTTAGCCTTAACACTTTCACTGTCCGGTTTTCAGGTTAAACAGTAAGACAATAGCAATAACCATATGTGGATCACGGGCAGCCAACGTGTTAAAATGATAATGCTTCGAAATCATAGTTATTTTTGAAATACAATAAAAAATTCCTACACATAGTAATCTATGCATCAAAGTGAGTAATTAAATGATCAGTCAAACTATAACGAAAACAATTTTATTATCTGTAGTCTTTAGTACACAAATTAATTAAAGGAGGCCAAGAGCGTTTAGAAAATAAACATGCGACCTATAAATAAACAATAACATCATAAAAACGAACATCAAATATTATATATAATGTGTATGGAGCTGACAAACTAGTAAATGATATACGCAACATGTTGGGCAGGGCGATCCTAGCGCAAGCTTCGTTGTGGCGAAATAAATTACGCTGTTAATCGTAACGATCCATATATTCCTACAAAAAATAATTTCGATTTTGTTACTTTAATTAAATATATCATATTAATATATTTATGTTGTATGTGGCTATGTTCAATATTTTTACCGAATTATTTGAATATTAACATTTAATTGCATTATTTTATGTTAATTAATTACATATTGAGAACACAGTTATAGACAGAGAAAAAATATTGGCATACTACAAATGAGTAAGTATACATTATCGTGTAGTGGCGGAGTAAGAACATACACTACTTCATATCGTCCCGTAAGTGTCTTAAGGTGTGTGTTTGAGCAAAATGCCGCGTTAGTCGTTACTTTTGAGTTTTTAGGAGCTATCTACTTGTTATTAAAAAGATATACGAGTATCAACTATTAGAAAAAATTATAAAATTTCTATATAATCTTGATTCTATAATTGCCAATTCCAATTTTTTAAAGGAGTAAATACTTGATAAATCTGCTTACAACTAAACCACAGAAATGCGAAATAATTATTGATAACATGCATCTCCTCATAAAGTAGCCATTATTTTAGTTTGCGATTGACACTAATGGATAGGCAATTTATTAAGGAACATTTTGATCTATTTAATTTTTTCTTTGACTAAAATTCAATTTTATAAAGAAAATATTTAAAAACTCCGGCGTATTTCTTACGCCATATATTGTAGCGAGAGCGCGTGGAATGTATAGGACCGAACGCTCAAGGTCGTTCGCTAGGAGTAGCTCCTTAAGGGGCAACAAGACATAAAAACCTGCGCTTACCAACCTGTGGTAACCTGTGGGGATGTACATGTTCAATAGTGAATTCTGATAGGCTTTAATAATTGAATAAAAATAATAAGAAATGCTATTTTCATAATAATTCAGAAACCTATGTAAATGCGCGTTTTTCATTAAATGCTTTTCCAGTGGACTTTTACTTTTATTATATTTTTTATATCTTTGTTTAAGATCTGAACGCGCGAGTTCAATTTGCAACTTCAGTTATGTAAGCATGTGTGTAGAGCAACATGAAAGTATATTATTTTTGACTGACAAGGCCAACTGTGAAAGACTATACGAAGCGTATTGCACATGCTTAGATTCCTTTCTTACACTTGTGGATTTGTACATTATGTGTGCAAATGTAAATGAATGAAAACATTTATGAAGCATGTGTGTAGAGCAACATGAAAGTATATTATTTTTGACTGACAAGGCCAACTGTGAGAGACTATACGAAGCGTATTGCACATGCTTAGATTACTTTCTTACACTTGTGGATTTGTACATTATGTGTGCAAATGTAAATGAATGAAAACATTTATGAAATGTCTTTTAGATGGCTTTTTGAAGGCAATTTATAATATTTTGATATTGTTACGAGCTTAGGGTTCGTGACAGTAAAAACTGCCGATTGAATTACCAAAATTGACACTAATTACCGAATACCAATTTAAACTTGAAACACACAATATGCATTTGGAGATCTGTCTGTTTGCTTACTTGCCTGTATGCTGTCTAATCTGTTGAAGACTGCAGCTTCATTTCCCGTCTAACAGCCATGAAATTAAGAGTGCGATCGTAGAATTTTTGTGTTCTTCTGCGGCGGGTCTTGCAGAACTTAGCTCCGACCGCATGGACAGTTTCTACGAGCTTGTCCATCATATTGTCTACTGCATTGCAATCATTTAGGCAATGAAAACGGTTTTGTAACTCAAGCTGAAAGGTTTTTGGACTTTGGAATAAATCACGAGGAGGATGGTGCGTTGATTTCATTAGACGAGACCTCTCCAACTTAACATTTAATTTCAGTGTGCCAGTTATTATAGCTAGTTTTCACCATTGCGATCACTGAGACATCACTAATTAGCTGCCGTCTATTCGTCATAATGAAGTCAATCTCATTTTTTGTCGAATAATCGGGGCTCGACCAGGTCATCTTTTTGTGGACATGGTCAGGTGCAGCCAAGCCCTGGTAAAATCGAAGCTACAACGCTGCAACCTGCTGCTTCACGGCAGACCTTGCGGTGGGACTGCTCGGGCGGTTGCCAAACACATGGCTCTGTGGCAGTCAGAATGGATGCCAGATTACGAGTGCAGCGTTCTTCATGAGTATTGCCACGTGTGCTTACCTTATTAGGTAGCAGCTACCTCTGGCGTGTGATGTGTTTTTTTAATAGCCACGTGCGCTTGCGTTATGGTAGCTACCTATAGCGTGTGCTCTGTGCCACTGTTTCACGTACGCTTGGCTTTGACAGCGCGACTTTGACTAGCGACAGCGCGGGTGCGATAGTGCGGGTGCAACAGCACCGCGCAGCTGCCGCACTGGGTGCGTTACCGTCTGCTGCTGGCTCACAGCCTGGCCTACGCCTCTGCTTGCAGCTTCTTTTCTACAATATGTTCAGTGTTTTCTGAGTGCCATGTCACACAAATGCCGTTTCTTATGACTATGTATGGAGAATTTTAGACGTCAGGAATTCTATGGTTCGTACATTTATCTATATTTCTTTTAATTTTTAAATTTGCAACGCAGTTTATTTATTTCACGCACCTGAAACCAATAAGTGAATATGTTTTTACAATTTTAAATTACTTTGGATAAATACTTTGCGAGACCTGTGCGATCTAACCTAGTTGTTTCTATATCTTTTGCTTTGGCTGTTGTTTACTTAAAATTTAAATAATTACCATAAAATACTTGGTGTAAAATCCAATATGAAAAAAGTTTCAGGTACTAATTATACTAATTGACGTTAACTTTGTGCATATATCAACAGCCACTGGGAGGTAACCAAAATTGGTGCCTATGTCTACAATTTTAAAGCCTAGACAGCATGCTGGCGCGAGTACGTCGAGACAGCTAGCTGGCGCGTGAGCGCCAGGACAATTTGCTGGCGCGGGTGCGCCTGAACGGCTCGTTGCCGCGGGTGAGCCGGGACGATGAATAAGCTGTGCAATAGTGCAATAGCTCACTAGGTTCACTGACATAAATACAGTGGAACTGCTCACTGGTGCGCGTTTAGCTGTATGGTCTGCGTCTTCAGTGAATGTGTCACTCTCAAAGAAGATTATGTTATCTATGACGTTTGTTAAGCTCTGTTAGGAAGCGTTGTACTAAACACTAATTGGGGCGATGTTTTCAATTCTGTAAAAGCTTAGACTGTATTTCTTGTCCAGAAAGGGCCAAGACAGGAAAGTTAAGTCAAGCCAGTTAAGTTACTTTAGCTTCCACACGAGGGTACTTGCACCATGCCGTTGATGGAGACGGATATACAAAGATAAAGGGAGCCCGAGGACGGTCTTCTGTCAGGAGAGGCCGTGTTGGGAATGAGGGTAAAAAATAAAAGGAAATACGAACAAATTAAGGAAAATCAATTATATATACATACTCTAAAATCTATATATAAGAATATAGTTCTTATACTCGTTCTAGCGCTATAAAGTATCGCGCATGTGACTAAAGGGGATCAGTCGGTCGATTCTACGAGTCTCACTGTCGTTACTATACCCGTTATGTTATTCTACTTGAGTTGACAAAGAAAATCGTATTGCCGAGACCCTGCCCTTTGTGTTACATTAATAGTGTTGCTGTTGGGTTGCATACTTTGGTGTTATCATGTAACTATGTCCTTCACGTTATACCAGTGTGTGATTTAGGCGGAGACATCTTACGGTTGGTTGAACTCTATTTGTATACTCAATATGTAGTGTGGTACGCTGTCTTAATCCTGATAATGTTTGATTGCTTATGCAAGACAGCAAGTGGAACATCCGCTCTCACACATTTATTATTTTTAACATTTAACCTCCAGACTCTAAGCGAACCTACATATGCCCCCACGATCGTGTGAGGAAGATAGCCGACCGGAAGCCGGAGCAAGAGACAGAAAACGCAAGCGCGCCCTACCGCTTGGGCACGGTTGTCAGTATAAGGGATGCAGCTAGGACTGGAGAAGGGGCTGAGTGTTGCGACAGTGGAGCTGCGACAGCCTTGGCAGACGCTCACTACCAACGCACGTGTTTGTTTCTTGTGAAACAAACACGTAAAACCATTAGCTAAAGCTATTTTGATTTAAATTATCTTTCTTTAGAGCATGATAAAACATATACAACTTACTTAAGTAAATAAAAATAAATATAGGTAATGTATAAATATAATATTAAGTTTATGCTGTATTCTAATTTAAATATTAATTTAGATTACTGCTAGCAAACCTGCTGGTTCCAACAGTCTTCTGTTTACAAGAGGAGATTAATAAAAAAAGAAAAGAAATTAAAAAAATGAGATAGGTATAAATCACTGGTCATAAAACTATCAGAAAACATTAAATATAAAATGCATCCAAAGTTGTTCTTAAGCACCTGAGTTATTAAAAAAAAAGATATTGAAACACCGCCAATAAAATATTACATAATGTTAATTCGTACCATTAATTATACAATCATATTATGGTTGATAAGTACTTAAACTAAGAGCTTAAACTCAGAGCGGCTAGCGAATGAGAACAACGCGAATTACATTAACAGTGCAGAAAAAGGGACCTGCGCAATTTAAGTTGAACAACCAGTAACCATAAGACCGTCTATCTATAATGATCAAACAAATTTTCATAACAAGTACCTGATATTAGTGTTTTTTACTCGTACGACTAGTTCGTGATATTTCACTGCGGTGTTCGTTTCCAGGCTGCCTCGAAACCCTGATTTCTTCTTTCACCGGTTGAGGTTCCTCACGTCCTTACGTCACTATACGTCATACAAATAGAGCGAATAGTAAAGATTTATTTGATCATAATACCATAAACTCCATGCAGTTAAAATAAAAACAGCGAAAATGAAGTCTAAAAAGTGATTTTTTTGATGACATATTATGTTCTTAAGATAATTTATATAGAATTAAGGCAAATAAGAACATAGTCTAACTGATGGTAAGTGAATGATTTTATCCATAGTTATTTTCATTTAAGCTCGATTAGGAATCAAAGTACAGACGCTTTGACAGAGGACTAAGATTGTATACTTCGTTATAAGCAAAAAAAATCTGTCACTTGCCGAACATAGACCTCCCAATAGATTGCCTCATGGATGGGATATCCCTTAGTTGTTCTGCCGTCTACCTGTTTCATTTCACTTTGTCACCTCTTGCAACAACTCGGGCTGAGTAGTAGATTTTCTAAATCTGACTCAGCGGCAGTACGTAATTAGCTATTAAAAAAGGGATTCCTATGGGAAGCCACGTTGTTGGGCCGCATATACCGTTAATTTTTTGTGTGTATTCGTTGGTATTAGCCTAACAATGAATAACGTACGATAACCTATGTAATGCCGCTTTCTCTCTCTCCCTCTCTCTCTCTCTCTCTCTCTCCCTCTCTCTCTCTCTCTCTCTTTCTCTCTAATAATAACAATAGCTTAACAAAAGAAGCTATTTTAACATTGAGGCTCTAAAGACTCTACATAATAAGGACAACAAAATGTATGCTATGCTTTATCTAACGGTGCCGTGCGTTGGTATGTCTCACTAATCAAAGCGCCGCGCCTCCGATGAAATACATACGAGTGCAAATTTATGTGTATGAACTATCGGAAATTTAAGATCCGGAACTACCTGATGGTAAGTGATTAGTGATTACAGCCGCCCATGAACAACTGGAACACCAGGGGAGTTGCAGATGCGTTGCCAACCTTTTAAAAAGGAGTGGGCTTTTTCTTGAAGGTCCCTAAGTCGTATCGGTTCGGAAAAATCTCTGGTGGTAGTAAATCGCACAGTGCTGGACCACCAGTCATCCAGATGGTATGGATGGTATCACTAGATTTGTCGCGATGTGCGATGGTGGAATTGTGCGGCTGAAATTAAATCAAACAATTCCTCAGTGCACTCGCCGTGGTAAATGCAATAAAATAGGCAAAGAGATGCAACATCTCTTCGCAGTGCCAGTGCGTCAAGCTGATAGGAAAGAGCTCGATCGCCGACGCGACAATTTGCACGGCTTTGTATGCTCGGCGCTGGATGCGATCAAATGAAAGGAGATGGCGCTGGGGGGCCCAAGCCCAGAGATGGGAACAGTGTTCCATGTGCAGCCAAACCTGTTTTATTGTGCTTCTTTGAGATATAACTAACGTTTAAGTTTAATTTTAAGTAACCTTGTTCAGTTACAATCGTTCAAGCTACAATGGGCATAATTTGTTGTCATTTGTAGCATAGTTTAGAAGATATATGTTAATAATCAATTAAATTGCTTTGAAATTAAGAAGAATTTAATACTACAAAATACTTATCATTTAACTATGCCAACGAATGCTTTACTAAGCCAGTGTTTGACTGCTATCTCACCTGTTTTATTTACGAGTATGCATAGGTACTCTTTATCGTCCTGTTTTGAAAATTTGTTATTTTCAAATGTAGGAAGTTATTGATTTCGGTCTGAAAAATTATTGTCAGTTCAAATTTCTAAATGATCGTTTTTTTGTATAACTTTTATATTTTTCAATTCATTGAATCAAAACCCTACAAGAAATTTTTGTACTTAAAAAATTGCAACAAATACCGTCAAGCAAGTCAAAATTGAATGACGCAAAAATTATAGCCCTTTAAACGTCGCAAATAGTCGTTGCGAGCTCAAAAATTAAATAGATTTTCAAGCGTTGCGGATGCGTTTGGATGGCCTAAATGGTCGACTGTTTTCCTGATTTTTATTTCTGTGTATTGTGTAATGGTTCTCTGTGAATTAATTATTTATTTATATGTTTATATAAGTACGTTATGACAAGAAGGTACGCAGCCAAATATGAAAAAGTGCACTTTTCGTCAATAAGAGCCTATTCACTCGAAAAAGCAAACGATGCAGCTAGTCGATTGGGTCGAAACGGCAACAAAAAGTGGAGAGTTACCGAGCGTTTGCTTTACCAATTATGAAACGGAGAAGAGATTTATAATTAAAAGGTGTCGAATACACTATTGAAATTGTGTAGTATAGTGTTCGTTAATTTTTTTTCAAGAGTAGGGTGTTATTATTATACAAATGAATACATGGTTGATAATAATCCCTGGAAATGAGGTGGTCGATTCCAAGCCGTTTCTAAAATAAATTTAGTAAATGTTTTGTGACCATTCACCTTGTAAAATTGATTTAAAAAGTCCTGCTAGATTTCTTGCTTGTTCTTCCTAGGGAAGAGTTTTTTTTCTGAACCAGTGAAAAAGTAAGAAATGGCTTTTTAATAAGAATTCCTTGTAATCTAAATTTAATGAAAAAATATTCTATTCTGTTCTATTCTGAGGACTAATTTGAAATGCCTCCAGCAAAATGGGTTTCTGGTTCTCTACACTTACCATACGAAACACAGCAGCATTACGCTGCTATTTTACGCTGATATTCTGTGAGAGCTTAGTCCTGCCCCGGTCCAGCCCACTCATTCTTGCTACAACTATAATATGTGTGTATAATATGTATGTGTAAAAAGCTCTACCAACCCTAAAGTAGTGTTAAGCAATTATGAATGAATGAACGAATATTGCACATACTTTTTTAGAAATTCGTATTTTCGTACTTGTAATATACGTAATATATTTATTATGGTTAAGCTTTATTTTGTTCTAGTTGTTTTTATTTTACTTTTACTACATATTAAGAACAGAAACAGGAAGGGAACAGACAGACAGGCATACCGAAAATAATTGAAAATTATTAATTACGTCTGCGTGCAAACAACTCCTCACACACATAGCAGCTTTGAGCTGCTATACTATTTTTATATGTAGGTAACTACACTATACATCCCCAATAATAAGACTATTATAAGTTGTAGCAGGAATGGGTCGGCTCGACCGGGGAAGGACCACGCTCTCACAGAATACCAGCGTGAAATAGTAGCTTAATGCTGCTGTATTTCGTATGGTGAGTGTAGAGAACCGGAGACCCTTTTTACTGGAAATGAGGCATTCCATCTCAGTCCTCACGGGTGACAACGCATCTGCATTTTGATTTGTAATGGAAGATAGATGTAGATGTCTATGGGCCGCAGCAACCACTTACCATCAGGTGGACTGTGTGCTCGTTTGTCAGCCTATTCTATAAAAAAAAAATATTGTTGTTGCGTTGTTTTTATTTTAGGTAAAAGGAAGTATTTTCGGTAATACATTATAAGTCATTGTCCAATGTAAATTATTGATTAAGTGGTGATGACGCAAGAAAATCTATAATACCAATTTTTCGCGTGGGTAACATAACAGGTGTGGCAGTGGTAGT
Source organism: Parnassius smintheus behrii (assembly GCA_036936625.1). Lineage (NCBI taxonomy): Eukaryota > Metazoa > Arthropoda > Insecta > Lepidoptera > Papilionidae > Parnassius > Parnassius smintheus. The sequence continues at coordinate 9,975,555 of JAUPFT010000007.1, read as the reverse complement.
GTACCATATTATTTAGCAGTGTCAAGAAGTAAAAAATATATTTTTCTTTGCCGTCATCAACTGCCTGTAACTAGTTGGCATTTCCCGTAGTCCTGTCATAATACACCCGTAAGACGAAATTGGGATAGATTTTCTTACGGCACTACACGGCTGAAACTTATATTATATTAAGAGTACGTATATTTTCGAAGTATCTATTTATTTAATTATTTCATAATTTGTGAACACAAATATACATCATCAACTTAAAGGATTTTTTTATAGAAGATGAGACATAATATGAGCCTGCTGCTGGTGTCGACCGCCGCGCCGCCTACGAACAATTGCAACACCAGAGGATTTGCATGGAATAACAGAGCATTTGCAGTATTTACATTTAAATTTTTAATTACTTTTTCTTGGGTATATTTACAAATATGATCTGAATCACCTTCAGCGAATTTATTGTGTGAATTCATTACGCTGTTTGTAGGAAAATATTTACCCATATTTGTTTTATTTGACAACGTTCCTAAAAGATTATAAATCTTTAGCCTGCAGTTGGGCCGAGACACTGCTATTCGACTTCAGCGTTTAGGTACTAAACAATCAAAAGATTATTAATCATTTTGTACAGAGTTTGTAGTGTGTTTTGTTAAACAATAAAATAATAGATAATTACATTCTGTTGTATTAATTCGTTGACATTTTTTATTTCTAATTAAACAAAAACATTTACATAAATATTGTAAAATAACTCTTAGGTATCCTAAAAAGTAAAGAAGAAACAAAGCAAGACATACTGTAAACGTAAATGATGTGGCTTTTATATGGTCAAAATTTAAGTAGCTAAAAATTCGGGTAATTGATTCTCTTAAGTCCCTAAACCAATTTTAAAATTTTGCAGGTTCTTTTATTCACACACTAAGCCAGCGTCAACCGAATTACCAGCATCAGGCCTTGGTTGTAGAAAATTTGTTTATTAAAAATAAACAAATTTTCTGTGCCTGCTTACCTACCACAGTTTAAAATAAAAGTCATTTTAACTTACACTATTGTTTGTTTAAACGGTTATTTCACCTCACTTCTTTCACCTTTCAGCTTAGTATTTGTGTTACTGCGAAACTATACAAAAAACAAACATCCGTACCAGTTTTGATGTAAATGAATAAGTTGGACCGACCAACTCGATAACTGTTATAAGTAAAATGCCTTTAGCAAGCGTTCCCCTGTTACAACCACATTAAGTCATATTCTTAGGGTTTCGGAGTTGTCACTAATTGAATTTCGAATTGAAATTTCTTAGCGCAATGCTTAAAACCATTTTGTCATTCTTTACCTATCATTTCTGCTTTTTTGTATCGTTTAATATTGCCTAAAATTAACAACTTGAAAAACCGTAGCGTTTGGGTTATGTGGTTGTAGTTATAACAACAGTCAAGTTTAGAGACATGATTTAATAATACTAGTAGCTGTGTAGTCGAAATTCGACGATATTTCAATCAGTTTGTTGTTTGATTGTGTTTGACCGAGCTTTGCTCGGTTTTTTTTAAATTACATTTAGATACAAATTACATACCGATGAATAATATTTTTTGATCTTATTGACGTAATTGAAAAAGCTGAACTGGTTATTTGAATAAAAAATCATGAGTGCAATTAGTTTAATTAAAATTTTCGTATTTTTAAAAAATACTAAAAAAGGGATCGAAATAATAGAATTTCTCACAAAAGATGGGAACTTGAAAAGAAAGGGAAAAACCGACCGAAGACCGAATACAGGACGCGAACCAAGGCATTACGATTTCGCGACCACTCTATATCCACTTGAGTTATTACGATCATTAACACAGTGTCAAAATTTACCTTCTTATATTGTAGCAGTTTTTAATTGCCTGAAAACACGGACAAATGACATTTTCTAAAAATAAATCCTAGCTAGATCGATTTATTGCCCCCGAAACTCCCTGGACACTAAATTTTATGAAAATCGTTGGAGTCGTTTCCGAGATTACGATTATATATATATATATATATATATATATATATATATATATATATATATATATATATATATATATAAGTATAGGTGTCCAGTGTAAAATAAGATTATAGTTAATATTCACAAACAAGTGTAAAAAAACATTTCTCTGTGCTGTAGGAACTTAATTAATTACACCCTCGTTTGCGTTCGGCGGGTGTGTAATTGTAGCACGTAGCGTGAAAACTTAGTTTTGAACGTGAAATAGTTTCGTAAAATAGTATTTTGGCGGCAGACTAGAACTCCGCTACTGTTGAAAGTACGTTCGGAATAATGTGGGGCTTACATATGCATACGACAGTCCTTTATATAGGTGTATGTTTTGCTCGGGCTCACTTAAAACGATCGCTATATTTCGGCAGCAGCATATGCTGTGAGAGTGAGGTCCGTTTGCAAAAAGCCTCAACACAAGTAACAGTTATATAAATTATAAGAATATTGTTGTTATATATTAAGCTTGTTGAAGTTTTTTTAATGTTATAATATATTCCTTTGTTCATATAATTTAACCTTATGTATATAATAATGTGTCCATGGTCTGCATATGATTCAATTTATTATCTATACCATTTGAAATTCTTTGCTGTAATTTACGATAATACTTAGCTTCTTTAAACAGGGATTGCTAAGAATTCAGCTTTTAATCTTTTTTCTTTGTCTTTGATAAACAATAATCTTGTCTTGTTAATATTATTATTATGATTTTTAAGAAGGTGTTCTCATGTTGGCTCCGTGGCACAGTGGATAAACATTTAGCAGTAACGCATAGCTGAGGGCTCGGGGCATTTAAAAAAAATTACTTCCACGGATGCATCAGAAGTCGGTACTATGACAAAGTATACAGGGGTTTGATAGCCGCTGCTTTAAAAGCTATAATTTGAAACTTATTTAATTATTTGAGCTCTTTGAAGTCAGCTTTTATTTTTTTATTAATAGTCTAGTTTTATGGCCCCTTTTATTGGACTAAGGAAATTTACAAGCTCGAATATCGTCTTAATAGTTACATTAAAAAAATTGTCTTTTATTTTCCCATTTTTAGAGGCTTTTTTTTAATTTTTATTGGAATACCCCTAAAGTATAATCTATTTTATATTCTAAAATAACCATTTAAATTGGTTCAAAATTAACTGAACATTCATACAATAATATCAAACAGTCTAATTAACTTTTTTGAAGTTAGATAAAACGGAGTTCTATTTGGTGCAGAACGTAGGAATCGCAATTTAGCGTACATTTACGAGAAGCGGTTCAACTTATGTCATCTATCAAAATATAACAATTAAATATAAAATAAATCTACTACGAAAAATAATGATAGAGTAGAGTAGACATTTTTCCTATTTGAGCGTATTATATACAAGAGATATTTTACATCATTTCCATACATCAACCCACCCCGTATTTGTAGAGATAATATACCTTACGAAGTATGTTACTGAACGCGCTGATCGTTTCGAAAGACATCTATGGTCGCAATAAATCTAGTGCAAATTGCTTCCGAGACCAACACTGTTGAAATACTGCCAGATGTAGTCCCGTTCAAATACTGCCCCTACTTTAAAGAATCAAGTGTTGCACTGTAGGTGAGATTATGATTACTTCGATACTAAATATGTACTGAATTCATATTTTAAATTCGTATTGATATAATTATAATCAAAACTCAATTATTTAAATAAATGAGCATATTTACTATTACTATTTAGTTCAGACAAACACTTACTAGACTTGAAGAATATCAAGTCCCGAAGTCAAAAAGATTATTATATTACGATTATTGATCATAATACAATAATCTTTTCGACTTCGGGCCATCACCTGTGCGCGTTGTGTCTTACCATAGAGCTTAAATTATTTGAATATTGTTGAATGTTTTGTTAGACTAGTGTTGTGGTCATAAACGCGTCTCATCTTGACGTACTGGGTTTGAGTCACGAATCGGGCCACAAATCACTTATTGTGGTTTTCGGTCAAGAAATTTTCAGCAGCAGGTCGATGTCAGAAATTTGGCGGTGTTTTACCCCCGTGCCTCAAAAAGCACGTAAAGCCGTTAGTTCTGTGCCTGATCTCTCTGCTGTCGTGTCGGATAGCCGTCACATCGGATTATAAGTGTGTGGAAATAAAGTGTTCCTGTGTTTGCAAACGTAGCAATTAAGACAAAAACTCTGAACAACGGTAGGGACCTGATATTGATATTGATATTTTTTAATACCATTTCTTATAAATTAATAAAAATGTGTAAATCATTTTAGTTGAAAACTGTTAATAATGTCGATAATTAAATGCATTAATTAACTTTTATAGATATAGAGTTAATTAAAAGTTTCAGTAAACGTACTAAACTACTTTAAAATCACTTTCATACCGTGAAATTAAAATCAGGTCACATGCTCCACAAAGCGTTGTGCTGCACATATGTATGTTAGTTTGGATGAATAATCAAAGTCTCGTTGCTAATAACTAGGTTTTATTTTCCCTGCTGTACTGTTTATGGTTACTAATAGATCGTCGAATGTATGCACATTTCTGTAAAATTTTATCTTTACGCTAGTAATTAGGAAAATTCGTATGATATAGTGTGATTTATGCCAAAATATTTTGGATATCATTATTGGACGTAATTATGTAGATTAAGCAATTGTATTTCTCTTTCAACTATTAATATAAATACCCAAAACACAGACATCTCATACCCAAGATATAAAATAAATGATTTTTGCCTTGAAATGATATATGATAGAGACTATAAAAAAAAGAAAAACTTGATATCATACAAAATTTGCAGCTCATTCAGTTCTCAGTCTGACAGTAATTAGTTGTTGGCAACATTTAAGAATTTAAATATCTGTTGGTATGGGTATTTTCCTATACACGGTATGACCAATAGCCTTATCGGGATTTCGGATGACTTATTTGCCTCTAAATGCATGAAAATCCTAACTATGCCATTGGGACATAGAGAATATAACCACTAGAGAGCGTATAGGTAGATTTCTTCTAAACACACGACTCACTACAGCGGGCCGGGGGGCGAGGAAGAACGCGTGTCTGCGAATGGTCAAGTTGCATTGTTATGGCTATCTTTAGGGTTGCTCTTCTTAATAAAGGAAAATATTCGTTATCGATAAAATGGATTTTATCATTATGAAAAATACTCAATTAAAATCGTAGAAATAATATTTAATCAAAATCAATCAGTTACAACGAAAATATGTATTTATTTTATTATTATTGATTTTTGAAATGAATTAATTTGTTATATTTATTTCGAAATAAGGTTTAAGGGTCCTGATTGTTCTTTGTAAATAAACATAAACAAGCGTCTACATATTTGTAAATTATGCATCCTGCTAATTCAATTAAATGATTTGTTGATTCTATTTCAAATTAATGAAAATGAATATATGGGAATCAATAATACCTAATCAGAGATTTTAAAACCGTTCTCATAAAATAATTAGTATTATATTTTGGAGACAGCACTTTTGAACCACTCTCATTGATCGCCCTCTTATTAAAAATTTTACAACGACGACAAATAGCTATTATTGTAGTAGATCCGTACAATAACTTGTCTTTAGTGTCCTTTTGCAATTGTAAGCCGTTCTGATTTGGTACACCAACCTAACTAACTTAACAATACAATACAATACAATACTCTTTATTGTACACCAACAAAACATAAATATAACAAATAATGAACAAACAATGAGGGAAAAACAAAAGGCGGTCTTATTGCTCCGTAGCAATCTCTTCCAGACAACCCAGAAGAGGAAATTAATAAAAATAAAAATAAGATTAACGGATAGGGTGCACTAAATTAGACAAAAAAATACAACTTATATACTATAAAGTGACAACATACTTAAGGTATATTAGTGACCATAACTAAGAGGAGGAAGAGAGAGGAGTTAAAGAGACAAATAGTGTTCCTTAATTTGTTTCTTGAACAAATTTAAAGATTGAGCACTTTTAATGGACTGGGGTAAGGAGTTCCAGAGTCTTACTCCAAGAACAGCAAAAGATTTATCATAAAATGTCGAGGAGTGTACGGTAATATATTAACAGTAATTTAACTAGGTAACTATAAACTTTAACTAGGAAAAAATACCGACAAACTGATAACCTCCTCTTTTTTCTGAAGACGGTTAAAAGTAGATAAGTATTTTTTCACAGTGAGTGAATTGAATAATCTTTTTATTAATTTTAATTTTACTATTTTCGATATCGACTTTCAGCTATTAAAGGTAACAGTAAGTACTAATGTTTACGATAAACGTACAAAGGGAAAGAAAGAGATAGAAACATTAGAATTGTCTAATAATAGAACGAGACTTTTCCAAAAGACATCAACGCGCGACTCAACCATGTCGTTATTTACCGGGCCACCGTTTTAGATAGACCCCTGCGGTGGCTCATAATCTGAATTAATCAACAATAATTTTCATAATTTAAAAAATATATAAGTAAACTTAGCAATGAAAAGTTACTCCATTCTTTTTGAAAATCTGTCCTGGAATGTTTCCCACACCACTTCACCGCGCATGAAGGCATTTTGATGCATTATAATTGCATAAAAGTTATAAAAATTTGCATTAATTTAGCGTACACACAGGTCTAACACTTGGACTATACTAAAATGGTTAATAGTACCATAGGCGATGCATAGGCGACAAAATACTAATAGTTTTCGAGCGTCGGGGCATTGTATGCGCAGTCAAGTGGTTATATAGTCTTTGCATTGGGACATCAAACACCTCAGTCTCCCTCGTGACGATGGGTGCTGTAAAGCACCCGAAACGTCAGGAATTAAAAAGTTCAATTAAGCGGGATTAAATCCGTAAAAATTAGTTTCATTTAAATTGAATTTAACTCCTTCATATAAAATTAACTATGACAAATCAAAGGAGTACAATTTTTTTTGCTTATTCGAATTCTTCTACAGTGACGATACTAGATGGCGCTGTTGGTTGAAAGATTAATCATGTCATTTTCTAGGAAGCACTTCTCGCTCTCGTCCCCGGCACTAGATGGCGCTAGTGCCGGGTACATGACGTCAACTTAGGCCCGCAACACTGCCCCCTCCTAAGACATGCTTGTCCCGAGCATTATCGGCCCCATAATAACGCGCCAGGCGATCCACATGGATGATCTTAGGAGTCCCTCTTGCGCCTTTCTGTAACGGCTCCGCAATGTCAAGTGCTGTCCTACGTGTCTGAGGTCCCCTCACAGCCGCACAACTTGTACATGTGCGACAAATGTGCTGTAAAACTGTTCTCGGATCTTCAGTAGAGTTCGTTTAACTCCCAGATGGGCTCCTGAACAACCATTATGGTGTAGCTGTAGAACATTCGGCACTTTAACTTTAGGGACAACCATTTGCAAACGAGAGCTATGTCCTCGACGATTGTCCCATTTACGGCACAGGACTCAATCCTGAATCAACAAGCTGTCCCATTGGGCCGAATAGCTTCTAGTGGTCGAACTCATCGCTGAGACGTGCTCCACTTAGGCTTGGTAGCATGGGCCTTCATCCATTCCAGAATCGGCTTGATGTCCGGATCTTTCTCCTGTGCATGTCGTAGGCTATCCTTCCACTCGTTACTGAGGTGGTCTGTGCTGAGAATCCTCACGGATACCAATTCCTTACTCTCTTGCCTAGTACAATGTTGGCAATCTTCAGGACAAGGTCTTCTTGACAATGCATCTGCGTTGCTATGAGATTTCCCGCTGCGATGTCTGATAGTAAAGTCGTATTCCTGCTGCTGCTGGGCGGTGGTGTCAGCCGCACTTCCCTTATGAGATCGTTCATCTTCCCTTTCTAGGGTTCACTTAGGGCAGCTGGATCTAAGATGGTCTAAGTAGTTATGGCCTGACTTTTATTCCAGCCGTTCGCCTTCATAACGGCTTCGAACTGGATTTTGTAAGCCGACCAGGAAGAAGTCACGAACGGCGGCACTTTGAACCCACGTAGCGAGGGTGTTGTAGCTACTACGGGAGCTGTAATTCCATCCTCTAGTTTGAGGTCGTCGAGCGTTTTCTTCACGTCAGCCATCACGTGGTCAACCCGATTGTTCACTTGGTCGATTCGGGTTTCAGCTTCCGACAGGCGGTTTTCATGATGAGCAACCTTATCCTACACCTCCCTTATCTCTTTTCCTAAGGTAGCGTGAAGATCTTTCATGAGGAACGTCTGCTCTTCCTCATCGCGTTAGAGGTGCTCTTCTAAACGACAGGCCTGTTCCTCCTGCCGGCGGGCCTGTTCCCCCTGTCCGCCCCGCACCTGCTCTTCCAATCGGCGGGCCTGTTCCTCCTGTACACCCCGCAGCTGCTCTTCCAATCAACGGGCCTGTTCTACCTGTCCGCGCTGCAGCTGCTGCAGCATCACCATCAGAGCACCTAAATCAAGTGCCACAGACGTAGGAGCTGCTGACGGGCCGGCTTCCGTGGCCGGCGGCTGGCCCTCAGACATCTGCGGCGTTACACCACGAAATCGTCTCTGGTCCGTCTCCTGCTGACGTTGACTTCGGGTACGGACACCCTCCATTTCGTCCTTAGGTAAAATCGGCATGATTTTATCCGACTTCTGACACCAATTTTACGAGCTTGAGGTTCGTGACAATAAAAACTGCCGATTTAATTACCAAAATTTACACTTTAATATTCTTTACACCAATTAAAACTTAAAACACTAATAATTAATCACACTGATTCACTTTATTTCGCTCCGAAGCTTCGCTTGTCTCGCCAAATTCAATAATGCCTCGATCGCGTATTGCAGCTCCTATAAATACACCTTTTTCACTGAAAAATCCAGAATATTCAAGTAAATACGCGCACCAACCGACCAGGCGCCGAAAGTTCGGGTATAGGGCTACTAGAAAGCTTAGTTCTTCAATTCGATACTAGATGGCGCTGTTGGTTGAAAGATTAGTCATGTCATTTTCTAGGAAGCCCTCCTCGCTCTCGTCGACACTAGATGGCGCTAGTGCCGGGTACATGACGTCAACTTAGGCGTGCAACAATGTTTTATCATCATCAACATCATCATCATCATCACCATATTCAATACCAGGTTTTAGGGCAAGGAAGTGTCCGCCGCGCTACCCCAATGCGTGTTGGCGAACTTCACGTCTTCTCAGACATGCTGGTTTTCTCACGATTATCCTTCACCGCCAAGCACGTGGTAAATCAGCACTTAAAATTGCAAGTAACAATTTCATTGGTGCCGGCGGGGATCTAACCAGGGTTGCTCGCTTATTGTGAAATTTACAGCGAGCGCTAAGCATCTTAGCTACCACGGCACGGCTTTAAGACATGTACCAAATTGATAAATACTTAAGTCCTCTAAAAATATATTGAGATGAGTGTTGAAAACGCAAGTAATGATTTTAGGATCTTGAAAAGACAATGCTCCATATTTATGGAGCCCTCTCGGGATATAGTCGGAGGCGACAGATAAATTACTCGTAAAATTACCATTATATAGTTCATAGGGAGTGTATACGGTATTTTTGGGTAGAAATATGATTCGTAACTTTTTGAAGGTATTATTTGTATTAATATTTATCATTTGTGATCGATACATTAAGTAATCTAGATCCTTCTTTCTCTTTACTGGCAGGACATTATAGTGTAGATCTGGGTATTTTTGATTACAGGATAAAGTTGGTGCTAGCACCACGCATTTGCGATAACAGTTTCATATATCTCGCACAATCAACGCTGCTCCGCTAGACTGTGTGATTTGTACGAGATGATAAACCGTCTACTTTTCCATTAGTTTTGAAAAATTTAATTTTTAACACGTTGATATAATATACAAATTCTCTTGATCGTGATATTATACAAATTAATATTACAATATATAAATGCATGCGGCGAGACTTACGTAACGTTAATACTGCTCGTATTAAAGAAGCGATCGAGTGGAACCAGGGCTCCAAAGTCTTTGCCAGAGATCTGTCTGCCAGAAAGAGCCAACTGTCAAAGCTGAAGACTGAATGTGGCAGCATCGTTTCCGGGACACCTGAGATTTTAAGTGAGATTGAGAGGTTCTATGGGCAGCTATACACATCATCGTTGGAGCCACACGCAAGTTTGAGTAACGATCCAAGAGCAAGTCTTACCCGACACTATTCCTATGATATCCCGGACGTCAGTCTGAGCGAGATTAGAACGGCTCTCCAGTACCTTAAAAACGGCAGGGCCCCAGGCGCGGATGGAATTACAGCGGAGCTTCTGAAAGCGGGTGGAACACCGGTACTTGAAGTCCTTCAGAGGCTCTTTAATTCCGTGGTGGCAATACTACGGAGGCGTGGATCAGTGGTGCGGTGGTCTTGTTCTTCAAGAAAGGTGACAACGCCCTCGTGAAGAACAACAGACCGATATCCTTTCTGAGCCGCGTCTACGTGCTGTTTTCGAGGGTCATTACGAATCGTCTCGCACGCAGACTCGACGACTTCCAGCCTCCCGAACAAGCCAGTTTCCGAAAAGGTTTTAGTACCATAGACCACATACATACCCTTCGGCAAATTTTACAGAAGTCCGAAGAGTACAATCTGCCACTTTGCCTGGCGTATGTGGACTATGAGAAAGCCTTTGATTCCGTCGAAATTTGGGCGGTGCTACAGAACCAGAGTACGAAACCTATCCAACTGCAGAGAGGTGTAAGACAGGGTGACGTTATTTCCCCGAAACTCTTCACCGCTGCATTGGAAGATGTTTTCAACTGGACTGGAAAGGATACGGTATTAACATCAATGGCGAGTACATCACGCACCTTCGATTTGCCGACGATATAGTACTTATGGCAGAATCGCTGGAGGACTTAAGCACTATGCTCAATGACCTCAATAGTTTCTCCCAACGAATAGGTCTTACGATGAACATGGACAAAACAAAGATCATGTTTAATGTCCATGTCACACCTATGCCGCTAGTTGTTGGAAGCACTATGCTCCAAGTTGTTGACGAGTACGTTCACCTGGGACAAATAGTCCGACTAGGTAAGTCCAACTTTAATCGAGAGGTCAATCGACGGATTCAACTCGGCTGGGCAGCGTTCGGGAAACTACGACACATCTTCTCGTCAGGTATACCTCAATATCTGAAAACTAAAGTGTACAACCAGTGCGTGTGGCCAGTGATGACTTATGGATCTGAGACATGGTCCTTCACTGCTGGCCGTACGAGGACGCTCAAGGTCGCTCAGCGAGCTATGGAGAGGGCTATGCTCGGAGTTTCTCTGCGTGATAGACTCAGAAATGAAGATATCCGCAGTAAAACCAGAGTGACCGACATAGCACAACGGATTATTAAGCTGAAGTGGCAATGGGCCGGCCATATAGCTCGAAGAACCGATAACCGATGGGGAAGAAAGGTTCCCGAGTGGCAGCCTCGTACCGGTAGGCGTAGTGTAGGGCGACCCGCTAGATGGAGTGACGACCTGGTAAGACATGCAGGAAGTCGATGGATGCAGGTGGCTCAGGACCGTGCTTTGTGGCATACCCTGGGGGAGGCCTATGTTCAGCAGTGGACTTGTAGGCTGTAATGATGATGATGATATATAATGGTTCCAATACTAAGATTTTTGATTAGCTTAAAATTTATGCATCCGTACAAATACAAATCTGACAAAACAAGAAGTATGTATTATGTCTGGGTGAAAGAATATTAACTTGCTTTTAGTTTTCTCCGCAGTGTAGATTCACTTAGTAACAGTTTTCGTTTTTCGCGATACGACTTGAACAATTCTATTATTCAATTGTCTCTTTTTAATGAATTGCAATTAGTCTTTAACAAACTAAGCGTGCCTATTAAATACTGAAATGACTATTACAAATAGTAGGTAAAAAGGTATTATAAAAGTGTCCATGGCTCAAAAAGAGCTTCAAGATGTTTGATATTAGGACTTTTAGACTGGTAGTCAAATAATAAGTAGGTAAATAGTAGTTTTTTTTTTAAATTTCTTTCTTTTATTCTTTATAAAGGGACAACCATTATAATTGTTTGAAATCTATAGGTTAAAAGGAATTTATTTGTTGAAATTTAAAATTTGAGAATCATTTGTTTCTTAAATAAATTCTAAAATGGTAAAAAAATTTTGTACGGTAAAATAAAATGTCACTGAAATCTCGGCACAAACTTATCTTCATTGTCCGTATATTACACTGTACATCCATTACTTAGTTATCTAAACAAAATATAGCTTGTATCCTTTAATTTTTCAAATATTAACTTGAATAGAACAATGAACGAGATTAATGTTCTAAACTATTTATGAATTTTAGTGTCCCTAATTTGCACTTACAACATCTTTATTTATCATTATGAGACATATAGCTAAAAATCAATAAAACAAAAATTATGTTTTTAATATTTAATGAAAATACTTCTCAACTGGAAATTGCTTGTAATCCACCTATCCATTCATTACCGTCTACAAAAGTTCACTGCTAAACATACTCGTAACTCTTCCCATTGATTGTCTTATTGGAGAAATTATCATTTATCACAATATAGCTCTTCTTTTCTCGACACATTATTATATTATATTGTTTGGTGGGCGGAACGACGATGGAAATAACATACTTTGACCGGGACCAGTCTCGGTCTTTTTCATCTAATATAAACATGATAATATTGTAGCTATCCATCGGTGTTGATGAGTTCTCTCTAGCATTTTTCAAAATACTATTTAAGACATGGCAAGGCTTTAGATTTAAAAGGTTACCTTAAATTTCCACCATACAGCAACCATAAATAGACAAGTTCGTTCATACAATCCTATAGTAAGGCATTTCTTCTTTCAATTTTTAATATGAAGCAGAAAAGATCTTCAGTAAGGGGTACACTGAGCTTATAGTATGACGACATAGATGAGCAAACACTGGAGGTGTTTTTGTCTAGCTTTGGAATGAAGTTCTAATTCTTATTTGTTTATTTATTTTATCTTTTGAAAGCAATAAATATCTGTTTTATACAGATATAATTTTAATCTAAACAAAATACACAACAAAATCTAAAAATGATAATATTAAAGCAAGAAAATACTGCTTACATAATATATTAGAAACGTAAACCTCATTTTAGTTGACTTTGATTTACTAAAGTAAATTGCTACCTTGGCTTAAATATTATAATAAAATTGACAAACACAAGAAATTAAGAATTTTTAAAAATGATGATTTAATGATCAAAAGTTTGATATGATGGACATCTTGTAACCAAGTTATGCTAGTTAAGCTACTTTTCATTATACATATCAGAGTAAAAAACATGTGTTCAAATAAAATTAAATATAAAATAAAATATTTCATGGCAAATGATTTATTTAATATTATTATTTACGACCACAAGTGTGGAATAAAATAAAGATAATTGTACAATTTTATAGCAAACAAATTCTTACTTTTAAACTTAATTTTAACGTCATAAATCAAAGAAATTTTTTTTCGAGTAAAATTGCTTTATAATAGCCATATACTTCATTCTATAGGTAACGTTTTTTTATCGAACAAAATTTGATTCATCATTCATCATCATCATCATTACAGCCCTTCACAAGTCCACTGCTGAACATAGGCCTCCCCCAAGTAATGCCACAAAGCACGGTCCTGAACCACCTGCATCCATCGACCTCCTGCATGTCTCACCAGGTGTTCACTCCATCAAGTGGTAGATCGCCCTACACTACACTTACAGGTACGAGGCTGCCACTCAAAAACCTATTTTCCCCATCGGTTATCGGTTCTTCAAGCTATATGGCCAGCCCATTACCACTTCAGTTTAATAATCCATTGGGCTATGTCAGTTACTCTGGTTCGACTGCAGATATCCTCATTTCTGAGTTGCTCACGCAGAGAAACCCCGAGCATAGCTCTCTCCTTAGCTTGCTAAGTGACCTTGAGTGTCCTCATACGACCAACAGTGAAGGACCGCGTCTCAAATCCCTAATTCATCACTGGCAACAAGCAGTGGTTACAATTAATTTTTCAGAGTTTGAGGTATACCTTAAGATATGTCTTATTTTCCCGAATGCTGCCCAGCCGAGTTGAATCCGTTGATTGACTCTCCAAACGCGTTATCTAGTAACGAATAGAAGAATTAAGCTTTCTAGAAAAGTCTACTCTCGAACTTTCTGCACTTAGTCGGTCGGGACCGGTATTTGCTGGAACAATCTGGATGTTTCGGTGGATATTGCGTATTTAGAGCCGCTGAGGGCCGCGACTGGGGCAGTATTGAATTAGCGATTCGAGCGAAGCTTTCGGAGCGAAATAAAGTGAGCTAAAGTGTTAAGTGTGATTAGTTATTAGTGTGAATTAAGTTTTAATTGGTGTTGAAATAATACTAGTTTTTACGGAATTTATCGCGTATATTTAACTTTTTAATACCCGACGTTTCGAGAGCTTTACAGCACCCATGGTCACGGGAAGGACTGAGATGTTTAACGTCCAGATGTCATAGTTAACCGCGGTTACCATAGATTAAAATTTAACTTTTGTTCCGATCTACACAGTATGAACTTATGGTATCATGAAGTCTTGCAGTTGTATGCTTGGGTTGGGATTTAATTTTATTTATTATAGGATCCCAAGCAGATGGTAGCACCCAGCCATCTTCTCTATTGAAATTAGGATGTTTTTTGATTTCAATAGCCTCGCGAATCATCCTTGGAAGGAATCGGTGTTCTTTAGCGAGGATTTGTGGTCTATCAAATCTGATGTAGTGACGGGGGCGATCCTGTACATGTTCACAGACTGCAGACTTCCCGGAGCGTCGATTCTTCACATCAGCTATATGTTCTTTGATGCGGGTTTTAATTGATCTTTTAGTTTGTCTTATGTAGGAGAGACCACATTCACAATCAAGCTTGTACACTCCTGCATCTTGCAGAGGGACGTTACACTTGACTGATGGTAAAAACTGACCAATCTTCTTCGGCGGCTTGAAGTATGTTTTGATGGAAGCGCGCTTCAAGATGTAGCCAATCTTGTCAGTGACTCCTCTAACATATGGCAGTACAGCAGGTACACGCTCGACTGTGGCCGGCTTCACTCGTTCTCTGTGACGTAGGCGCGGGACCCAAACCTTGTTGTCATGCAAAACTTGCTTGACGTGTTGGAGCTCGGCAGCCAGGTGTTTACTGTCACAGATCCTTCGTGCTCTCTGAAACAAAGATTTACCCACGGTAGCTAACTGTGAAGGATGGTGGTGAGAATCACCGTTTAAATATCTATCTGTATGGGTCTTTTTCTATACACAATATGGCTCAAGGTCCTTGAGCCATACTGTGTATAGAAAAGAAGACCATCCGACACCTCCTAGGGACAGATGGTCGCTCTCCTGGTGATAGAACAAGTTGCCGGACTCGAGGATTGCCGTGTCCTCCCCCTCTCTTCGGACCTCGGATAATCCAATAATATGCCAGCGCAACTTACCTACCTCTTCTTCCAGCTCCAGTATCTTCTCGTCAGTCCTTATGGTGCGTGCGTTATATGTTGCCAGGTCGAGTCGTCGTAGGTGTCAACCGAACCTCCACCAGAGATTCTTAGCACCCCCTGCCCCGCCGTTACCATGGTCGCCACCGTAGCCAGGAATAGCGGGGCCGCCGAGGACTGGGGGCCGTCTGTTTGCGTCGTTATTCATGGGGGGATGTTTGCCATAGTTGCCACGCTTTGTGAGCGAGTTGGCAACCTCAGTTTTTTATTATATCACAGTGGTTATCAGGAAGATGCTACTGCCCATCTCCTGCCTGTCTCCCTCTGTCGCCTTTTACGACACCCACGGGAAGATATGCGGTAGTGGATATTCTCAACCGCCACTACACGGCATTTTGGAATGCATTATATGAAATCATATGAAACCTCGCACATTTCACCGCACCGTAAACGCCGTATTTAATAAAATGCGTTGGGTATTTGAATATTGACGAAGCCATGCTGATGACAAATATAAATATAATATAATAAATATAAAGCGGCGCCTTCGGCGCGGGCTGATAATCAGTGTTGCCTAATGTGGCCAAATAAGTGCATTTTCCACCAAAACTGGCATTGCTGACTATCCTTCTAGTAGAGAAATATTATTTACAAAGGCTTATGCATTTTCTAGAGGTTCAGTAGATAGTTTTCATTAGTGGCTAGGTAATCACTTCACCATTAACCCACCAAACGAACAAACTACAGGTTTACTTTTACTGTGTAGGCAACAATGAGTCGTCGTGCGAAAGACGATCCATACATCAAATGCAAATATCTGAAAATTGTTCATCATTATCAAATAAGTCTTTATATAACGTATAATATTCTACATACAACTGCCTTTTTGTAAATCTGCCCGTGAATCCAGGATCATCTTTTTCATTGAATTTTGTTTTCTTCTTCCTTTTCCAATAAGCAGGATATTACATACAACATTTTTCATAGTGATTCGAGTGATTCCGAGCGGTCAATGTCACTGTAGTTTGTCACACTAGTGGTTAGAAAGAACTGAAAAAGTTGTAGGTAATACTTATGATTTACCTATGGCGCATACAGCGCGTGCGTTGCATACGGTGCTAATAACTATGCGTTGACCTTGCGTCACTTCGTTCACAGAACACTCTTATTCAGCGCGAATGGGTGTGAGAGGCCGAGAAAGAGCTGGGAGAGGATGACGGTGGGCGAAATAAAATCTTAAGTGATCGCAGCTCATTGGGCGAGAGCAAATTGACAGTATGTCCAAGATTACTAATACACATAGGCCTCCCCTATAAATTGGAGGAGAGGAGATATTTGACATAGCTGTCACTCTTGGCAGGCGCGTATGCAACTGCAGTTTCATTTTAGTAGTTATAAGGATGCATTTGGTGCCCATCTCCTGGTTTGTTTTTTGTAGGACATCTATGCAACCGCACAACTAGATGTACTTGTAGTATTTATTGTACAAATGCGACCACCTGGACTTATATTTTGACAGAGGGGCAAGCCTGCGTATGACTAGTCTCCTCCGATCCGTCGATGGCTCGTGTTACTCTATGGTTGCAAGTTAAATTTTTTTAATTTATTTTTAATTAACTTAACCTCACGGTTTATTTCAAGTTTAATTGGAATTTTCAAATATAAAGAAAAACACTAAAAAAGACGAAAATAATAATATCTAGGAACGTTGCATTCTATCAATATTCCAGAAGCGACATAATAATTTGATATATTGTCCATGACTGTGCAAATTTCTAACCGAGTGTTTGGGATGCTGGTAAATTACTTTAATAGATTTATGTTTAATGCCAAAATATTTGATGAAAAATGAGTTCGTCGGAAAGTACAACAGGATAGGGCCAATTCTGTAGAAAATAATAGAACTGCGTTAATAATTAAAATGATAAACGTGTGAGAGAGATATTCAACTTGCTCTCTTGCTAACGCAATTAATCATTATCAATATTAGGACAGTCTAACGCTCTATATATTTAGTAAGGAGTAATTACAGTTTGAACATACCGTAATATGTCCCCGTTACAATTACATACGGGTTCGCGTAGTGTATATGTTCTTTGATACGGGTGTAATGTGACATAATTACACGATAGCACCAAAGTACGCAAACTAACAGCAACTATCATCCTCCTTGACTGCACCAGAAAAATCATCACAACGGACAGTAGAAGCTTTACACTGAACTTTATACTGCACAAACGAGTGGGAGGTTTCTCGTACATCCTCAATTCCAACTAAACACGAGATCCAACCGGTATTTTATAAATGCGCCTACTAGCTAATTTTCCTGATACCATCTTTAAGTTTATTAAAACATTAATACGTTTTATGAAGTGTAAAGTGAAGTAAATTTACAGCCTGTATACGTCCCACTGCTAGGCACAGGCCTCCTTTCATTTCTGAGAGGGTTTAAGTGCAGGGAAGTGTCCGCCGCGCTGCCCAAATGCGTGTTGGCGTACTTCACATGTCTTCGAAATACTTTTTTATTCTTATTCCTCAGACATGCAGGTTTCCTTACGATATTTTCCTTCACCGCCGAGCACGTGGTAAATCAGCACTTAAAATTGCAATTAACAATTTCATTGGTGCCAGGTTCAAACCCCGGTTACTCGCGTTCTGTTATATTTACAGCGAGCGTTATATGTACATCTGAGCTACCACGGCTCTTTTAAATTATAAATTATATTGATACACTAACTAAGAATTCTGATAAACATTTAATAATTCAATTGTGCAATCTAAGCATCAAATAAAACAATGATTTCACTACAGTACGTCGCTACAATACAGGAATAAGTATCAAGTTTTGTTTAATTATTTATAAATTTTTGTACATAAAATCATAACATGAAAAATTTATTTAAGTTATTTTAAACACAAGAATTAGTGGATAAAAGTACTGGTGTAAAAGGAAGTAATAAATGTTCCCCGATTGTATTTTCTTTCAACACAAGCGAGGAGGGGAGCATTTCCACGTAACAAATGTTACGTACTGAGTACTCTGCTTCACTCTCGCTCCTTTCTATAGACAGCCGAATATTTCACGAAAAACCGTTAAATCGCTCACAAGGAGTAAATACAATTCTACGTGGAAAAAATACATTGCCTTAGTTCCTTGCGACTTAGTAACTTTTTTATTTATGTTTGATGACGTCGATTTTTTCTTTACGTTATAAGATGGTTATAAGATATTATTTTGTTTGTAGGATGTGTAATACGTTTTCGTCAAAGATTGATGTTAGTAAATTGAAACAAGATTTTATTGGACCAACCAAATATCTGAGAATATTAACAAAATGACATTTTCCTCATCCCATCAAGAGGTTACTGTAGAATGTGATTCACACGGTGGAGGCCACACAGGGGATATTGACACAATTCACGGTTTTGAGTCATTTTATCTTACGTCTTTCAGCTCATTTCAACGTTCTCACTATATTTCAACAGACTATTTGTTCCCTACTTCTATAAGTGCTGGAGCCACGCTGTAGCCGTAGTTAAACTATATTATGGTTGTAGCCCGAACGAGTCGGCTCGACCGGGGAAGGACCACGCTCTCACAGAATACCAGGGTAAAATAGAAGCTAAATACTGCTGTATTTCAAATGAAGAGTGAGATACCGGAGACCTTTTTTTTACTGGAAACGAGGCATTCCATCTTAGTCTTCGTGGATGACAAAGCAACTGCATTTTGATTCTTAATCGAGGGTAAACATAGACGTCTAAGGGCCACAGCTTCCAATTACCATCAGGTGGACTGTGTGTTTGTCACTCTTATACCATAAAAATATCCTTATTTACTTAAAATTCACCAAAAAATTATTTCTACTTTTCCTTTTTCATGAGCTCGCAAAATTTTCCCATAAATGAGTTTCATACTAATGATAATAATAATTGATATAATTGATAGAATCAGGCGTTACTTTGCGGAAATCCATTATAATAAAAATATTAATTACTTTGCAACAGACACGAAACACTTGTCGTATTATCGTTGATGGTGTGTCTTACCTGATATAGATATGAATGATATGGAATAGTGGTGTGTTGGAAGCGGTGGTGCCGGGAGTAGTTGTGTTGGGAGTAGTGGTGCTGGGACTAGTGGTGACGGTGTTAGTGCATGCTATTGACGGAGGGCGTGAGGTGCTCTTCAATCCAGGTAAGACACATCATTGTATTTAGTTAGCGGAAGGTTGCAATGTAATTAATATTTTTATTATAATTATAACAATGACTAACTACATTTAAAATTATTTAGTGTAAGGTTTATTTTTTGTTTTTTTTTTGTGAAAAATAAGTATAATAAGTAATATATATTTTTTAATTTCCACAAAACTAAGTCAGTTATTAAATAAACAAATTTTGATTATTTTTTGATTATTACGTTCAGAATCAATTGCTATGAATATTTTCGTACATGGAAAAATTGATAAAGATTTTAAATATTTATAGACATAGTTTTTCCTTCATTGTAATTTGTCTATAAATTAAGTTCCGTCATCCTCATCAGTATAGTCTCTCACAAGTCCATTGCTAAGCAATGGGCTTCCTTTCAGTAATGTCAAAAAACACGATCCTGTCTGGTATACACTCCGCTTGTCAGTATGAGACTGTTTTTGCGAAATACCATAACGAATTGTTATATCAATACCAAACGTCAGCTCTGTTACTGTCGATGTTATTATGTGTTCTTTGGTTAATTTTCGGTTAATATTTGATAATGTTTACGGAGGTGACATTGTGGCCGTGGAAGAAAAAGGAAGGATACCCCGCCAGGCAGTATGCTGTCCGGGGAGCAGCCAACACTACAAGTGGTAGTTCGGAACTGTTTTATATATTATTATACTGTTTTTGATTTAGAAATTTAATAGCGTGATTTAGGTTTTGATGTGTTTCGCTTGTAGCTCGACGACAGCGCCGCAACATCACCGCCCTGCTCAGACCGGAGGTCGATAATGCAGTATCGCTGTCGACGAATATGCAACTTGTAAATGTCCACTTCTTCATTGTAAATAAAGATTTAAAAAAATAAAACAAAACAATGAAAACATTTTGGAGAAAAATATAAAAAGAATATGAATTGATAGTAATTATTTTATAAGCCTACCTACATATAAGTTAGCTACTTACTATATTTATGAAAATAAAGCTACGAATAAGCAGATGAACTAAGTGAGTGACGCAAATATGAGTCTCTAAGAGATGACTAGATTTTTGTGCCATTTGCTGTAAAGACTATCCACGTGCAGTAAAATTCCGAAAGAAACTGTATCCGTAGTTCTTTTCTCGCTCAAAGGACCTTTCAGCGAGGAAACGCAGCCAGCGTTCTTGGAACGATAACACGATAAGTAGAACTGTATGATTAATATTTAGTTTTAATTCTTTTATATATATTTGAACGTGATGAAAAATGGAATTAATTTCGATAGTAATATACATTAATGGTTTTATGTTTAGAGTTAAGAATGTTCCATATTACTGAAATAATTTTAATTGAATCTTATGAGAAGGAAATTATATTAAATATTAAGATGAAAACAAAATAAGTTATTCTTCGAGAAAGGGAGAATTATTATTAGGTCCCTAGTGTATTAATTAGTTTCACGACGCCAGCCTCACTGGGTTTACCCACTGCTATGGCGATTATCTTTTTGTGTTTTTAGTACTTCAAATTAATAATTTTAAGTTTTCAACAAGTAAAAAGGAAGGTTGTTTTTTCAATTTATATACTAAAAATCTTTCCTTTACTAACTTAAAATAAAACATGTTATATGCTTCCCTCATTAAAAGTGCTGAAAAGTATTTATTATCCTTAGTATTTTATTTGTTATTGATTATAGTTTAAAGGAAAAAATATAATAATATCGGATAACTTTTTTATTTATTTATTTATTTATAAGGGTCACCGACAGATGATACACAAATACTAAAACAAGAACCAAGCTTTGTGAAAAACATGCAATATGCTCACCCAGTTATGGGTAACCACAGCTAACTCAGAGTAATGTTGCGAAAAGTTAATTATCGTAAAATTTAATAGTACAGTAGCAAAATTGCGTATTTGTGAGAAATTAAAAGGGTTTTACATTTATCATCTAAAACTTAGATTCTAAATAAAGTAACATTTTTCTTCTGAAATTATTTAAATTGTCATTGAAAATATCTAAATCAGATGGCCTAGATATATCATTATACAGTCTAAACATTCTGCATAATGCTGAATTAAGACCGAGGTTAGTCTTGTGAGGTGGGACCATAAACAGCTTGTAGACATTAAATCGTGGTAATCAGCTTGGAGCATTAATGTTAACCATTTCAAGTAATTGAGGACAGTCAATGCCATTATTACATAGTTTGTGGAGGAAGCTCAAATCCAAAAGTTTGCGCCTGTTATATAAGGAAGATATACGGAAATGCTTTAGCCGTTCATCAAACTTCCAGGCAAATATAAAAATGTTCTGGAAACTCGTAAGAACTGCCTGGGGAATTTCAAAACAGCCTATAATGAATGCTATAAGAGACGAGAATGGCTATATTCTGAATGGTGAAATTTTGAGTTTAAAGAGATGGAAGGAAAATTTTGAAAGCGTGTTTATGAGTGAGGAGACAACGTATTGTTGCGCGCCTAAGTTGACGTTAGTTACCTGGCACTAGTGCCATCTAGTGTCGGGGAAAAGAGCGAGGAGGGCTTCCTAGAAAATGTCAATCTTGACTTTCGACCAACAGCGCTATCTGAAGAATTAAGCTTTCTAGAAGCCCCACACTCGAACTTACTGCGTCTGGTCGGTCGGCGCCCGTATCTACGTTAATATTCTGAATGTTTCGGTGTAAAAGTGTATTTAAATCCGCTGCATGACGCGATCGGGGCAGTATTGAATTTGGCGAGACATGCGAAAGTGAATCAGTGTGATTAATTATTAGTGTCTTTTAAGTTTTAATTAGTGTAAAGTGAATTAAAGTGTTAATTTAGGTAATTCAATCGGCAGTTTTTACTGTCACGAACCTCAAGCTCGTAACAGTATGAATTAAATGAAGTAGAAACTCCGAAAGAAGAGGAAAGAGGTAGCGAGATAAGTATAGATGAAATAATGAAAGCAATGAAAAGCATGAAAGCAGGCAAGGCTGTCGGACATGATAGAGTTTCACTCGAAATGCTAAGGGCTGGATAGGATGTGTTGGCAGGCCTGCTGCAAACCTCGTTTAATTTATGCTGGGAACTGAAGCGGGTACCAGTAGACTGGTGCAAAGCCGTGATAGTCCCAGTATATAATGGAAAGGGGTCGCAGCAGGACTGTAAAAACTACCGTGGTATCAGCCTTCTTGGCATTGTGGGAAAACTGTAAGCTAAGGTACTGATTGAAAGGGTCATGAAAGAAACTGATAGAAAAATTTGGGATGTGCAAGCGGGATTTAGAAAGGGAATGGGATGGACAAATCAATTCTTTTCCGTTCGCATGATCGCGGAGAAGTTTTTGGCCAAAAACCAAAAGGTTTTTTGTGCGTTCATGGACTTAAAAAAGGCCTATGACAGAGTGGATAGGAATGTGCTATGGCAAACACTGAACTCATTTGGGTTGAGCGCCGGCTTGATACAGGCATTGGAGTCTCTTTATAGAGACTTTAGTACTTGTGTTAGGATCAACGGGGTCTACTCGGACTGGTTTGGCATCAAGTGTCAGACAGGGCTGTGTGGCTTCCCCGTGGCTGTTCAACCAATTTATGGACAGTTGTTTGCAAAATTTGAAAGTTGAAGTTAACCGTCAAATGCCTTTGGTACGCCGATGTTCAAGTTATTCTTACGTTATCGGCGGCCGAGTTGCAAATGATGGTTACATTAATGAACAGATCACTAAAAGAAAGGGATATGAAAGTGAACGCAAGTATGACGAAAGTTATGGTTTTTAAAAGAGAAGAAAGTAAACCGATATGTGAAATAAGAATAGAAAGGGAGTTAATCGAGCAAGTAGATGAGTTTGTATATTTGGTTTGCGTATTTAGCAGAGATGGGAGATGTGATAAGGATATAGAACGACGAGTGAATGCAGGCAATATAGTAAATGGGGCCATACACTCTATTATGAAGAGTCAAAATGTGTCGAAAAAGGCACATATGGCAATTCACAATGCTGTGTTGGTCCCTACTTTAACATATGGTGGCGAGAGTTGGGTGTAGCAGAAGAAGCACGAAGAATAAACGCAGTAGAAATGAGGTTGTTAAGGAGTATGTTAGGGCTGAATCTAAATTACAGGGTGAGAAATTGTGTGATAAGAGAAGAGTGTGGTTTGCAAGATGATGTTGTGACCAGGATTAAGAAAAGAATGCTTTGGTGGTTTTGTCATGTGGAAAGAATGAATGAGAAAAGAATGACAAAGAAAATTTATGTTGCAGAAGTGAATGGCAGAGTCGAGAAGGGACGTGCTAGGCGAAAATTTATCGACCAAATTGGCGATTTATTAAAAACGGGCCAAATTAGGAGTACCCTCAACTGACGAGCATGTATGCGTAGGTATATGGATGTGAAGGAGGCAAGAGAGGTGTGTCAGGATCGTGCCAAATGGAAGTATTTAGTCTCTGCCTACCCCTCTGGGTGACAGGAGTGAGTTTTTATGTACATTATGTTTGTGTATTGATCATCATTCCGTTACTTTAACTTGTTACCATATCTAATAAACACTGTCCATATAAACTGGAAACCCCATACTCAGTGCAACGTATTCAATAAGACACTAATCCTCCAAACGAGGCATGACGTGGAAGGAGGTGGAGGTGGGAACCTCTCTCTCGGCCTCGGGAGGATAGAAAGAGAGATAAAATGTTCAGTGTTCACAGCTTATTCGGCGTTGACCGTTACGCCTTATCAAAAGTCACTGCTGCACTTAGATTGATTTATAGGGGCGACATTTGATAAAGTTGTCACGATTGGCAGGCGTAATGGCAACCGCAATTAATTTTAGTCGTTATTAGAATGAATCTGCTGCCCACCACCTGGTTTGTTTGTTTCCCTCTGTTGTCTCTTGCGACAGTAGGGCAAGGTAGTGGATATTTTTACACCATCACCACATGGTTAGTGCAACTTTTTTGACTGTCTCGTGGATCTAGTGGTTAGGGAAACGCGACTTCTGATCATGAGGTCGCGGGTTAGAATCCCGGGTCGGGCTAAAACAAAATCAGTTATTGAGTTTTTCTGTCAAGAAATTCTGAAAAGCTCCCCGGAGTCAGGAAGTTCGCGATGTCTCACCTCCGTGCCTTGGAAAGCACGTAAAGCCATTAGTCCTACACCTGATCTGCGGTCGTGTTCGTTTACCCTCTCATCGGACTATGAGAGTAAGGGAATGGAAAGTGCACCCGTGCTTGCGCGTACACTTGGGTACTATTATCCAGTCCTGCGCCGATGGCAAGTTTCCGTTAAGTCTGGCCACCGTGACCGTAATCCTGTCTGGAGTACGTTATTATTATTATTATTATTTCCAGTACAATTTCATTGCACGATCAGTTTAAATATAAAGTTGACAGTTATATGCGTTGCAAGCCTAAAGCAACACGGCGGAACGGAGGGGAGTAGCCATATCATTTTCCCCAATACACAACTGTCTGTAATTTTAGTGGGGGGGGGATCTACGCGAGCAAAAACTATGGTCTGTCACTACAAAACTCAAAGATAACAATTGAAACAATAAACTAACAATTTCGCACACAAATAGATACATTAACAATATCGCTCGTTGACAGCGATATCTCGGATACATACTCCAACTCGAAGCAGAAGCTCGATCGATCTATATATTGTATGACGTCGAGCGGCCGGTGTTGGTAAATAAATCCGAAAAAACACGATCGTTATTATTGTAATTTTTAAGTTTAAAAAGAAGTAAATAACAATAATGTGATTTAAAATTACTTATTTAAGAAAGGTAACGCCTTTCTTTATATAAATTTGGCATGGCAGATCTCTTTTCAACCGACTTCAAAAAGCAGGATGTAATCAATTCGACTCAGTGTATTTTTTAAGTGTGTTACCTCAGAACTTTTTCTAGGTGAACCGATTTTGGCACTTCTTGTATGGTCCCATATAAATTTGATAAAGATCTGACCATTATTTTTTAAGTTATCCTTAATAATCTATATTTAATTGACTTTGAATACATTGATGATGTTCTCATTTTATTTATATTGACGTTGATTGTACAACATTTTGAATTTTACCACTTGTTGCAACAAATACCTTAACAATTCGGCATTTTTGTAGGATCTTGATTCAGCCGCGCTACTAGATTTAATCTAGTGTGCTGTACGGCTGCAACTAGTTTCATTGTGCGCATGGACTTGCCGGTGACTCGTGTTGCTCTATGGTACTACTTACAAAGTATTACCCAATCTATTTTTTATATTTATTTTCAAATCACTTAACATTATCATTCTTGCAAGCTTAAATAAAAAAGGACGAAAATAATAATATCTAGAATATTCCGTTCTATCAACATTCCTGAAGCGACATGATTACTTGATAGATTGTCTCTGACTGTGCAAATTTTTGATTTGATTGATTGTTTCCAACCGAGTATTTGGGATGCTGGTAAATTACTTCCATACATTGATGTTTGAACCAAAACTATTTCATGGATAATGGGTTAATTTTTCTTCTTGTGTTATTATTATTTTATTGATAATGAATTAATAATTCAGATAACCCCGAATAATTTTATTTTTTCAATTAAAATGCATGATTTTACTTGATAACGGCTCTAAAATTCTGAAATAAAACAAACAACATTTTTGAAAATATTTATACATTGTTTTACATAAAATCATAACATTAACATTTATTTAAGTTATTTTAGACACAAGAGTTAGTGGATAAAAGTACTGGTGTAAAAGGAAGTAATAAATGTTCTCCGATTTTTTTTTCTTTCGACATAAGTAAGGGGAACATTTGAACGTAACAAATGCAACGTAGTGAGTATTCTGCTTCACTCTCGCTCCTTTCTATAGGCAGCCGAATATTTCACGAAATAACCGTTAAATCGCTCGCAAGAAGTAAATACAATTCTACGTGGGAAAAAATACATCCCCTTAGTTCCTTGCGACTTAGTAACTTTTCTTATTTATATTTGATGACGTCGGTTTATTTTTTACGTTATAAGATAGCTGTAAGACATTATTTTGTTTGTAGGAAGTATTATTTCAAAGATTATTGTTAGTAAAATGTAACAAAATTTTATTGGACCAACCCAATATCTTGGAATTTTAACAAAATGATATCTTGGTTATCGTCATTGATCCCAACAAGAGGTTACTGCAGAATGCGGATCACACGGTGAATGCCACACGGGGGGTTAACACAATTCTCAGTTTTGAATCTTTATTCTACGTTTTCCAGCTCACTCAAACATTCCGACTATATTTTAATAGATTCAGTTTGTTAACTATTAGAAATTGTTGTAATCTTACTTAAATTACATTAAAAAAAACTATATTTACTTTTCCTTCTTCATCAGCTCGTTAATGAATTTTTTCATACCGTGTATAATAACGATGACGAGCTACACTCATAATTATTTAGTATAATTTTTATTGCTAGTCTAAATGTTTGTAAACGTTATGGAAAATAAAAACAAATAATAATATTATGGTTTTCCTTTTTTTTCAAACAAAACTAATTACTAATTTATTGAATAAATTTTCGATCAGTTTTTGAATACAATGTTTGGAATTAATTAGAATAATTTTATCTTAAATGGAAAAATTAGATGAAGCTTTTTAATTTTTATAGATATATTCTTCCTTCTTTATTATTTTGTCGTAAATTAAGTTTTGTTGTCATCGACAATACAGCCCTTCACAAGTCCACTGCTGAGGAATAGGCCTCCTCCAAGTAATGCCACAAATCACAGTCTGTTTTTGCAAAATACCAAAACGAATTTTTATCACAATACGAAATGATAGCTCTGTTACTGTCGATGTTATTATGTTTTTTTTATACAATAGGGGGAAAACGAGCATGCGGCTCACCTGATGTTACGTGACCATGATTAACCGCAACACCAGGGGAATTGCAGGTGCGTTGCCGGCCCTTTAGAAAGGAGTAAGCTCTTTTATTGAAGGTCCCCGGGTCGTATCGGTCCGGAAAAATGGTTAGTGGTTAACTATTCCACAGAGAGGTTGAAGCGGAAGAAAACTCCTCTTGAAACGTACAGTGGTGGACCGCCAAGCATTCAGGTGATGTGGATGGTATCGGGATGTTTGCCGCGTAGTGCGCTCACGAAATTTGGCGGCTTTGATTAATTCGAACAATTACTTAGAGCACTCCCCACGGTATATTCGAAAGAAAATGCAAAGAGTGCAACATCTCTTCGCAGCGCCAGTGAATCGAGCCGATCGGAAAGCTCTCGGTCGTCTACGATTCGAGCCGCTCTGCGCTGGATGCGGTCAAGTGGAAGGAGCTGGTACTGGGGAGCCCCAGCCCAGAGATGGGTATAGTATTCCATGTGTAAGTAATCTGGACTAGATTTAGTCGCCCCCAATCCGAGACTCTGTTCAGCAAAGACTCGACTTCAGACACAAGTTTGTCCCAGTACTCGGAGACGTTTTCCCAAGAAATATTGGCTCGGCCCGTGTAAAGGGCATCACCAGTACTGTCGTCTGCATAGCAATGAACGTTACGGATTTGAAACATATCATTGATATGCAGAAGAAACAGCGTTGGCGGTAACACGCAGCCTTGTGGAACACTAGCATTAATAGGCTTGCAATCGGAGCTTGCACTGTCTACAACGACCTTGATGCTCCGATCTGCAAGAAAGATGGTGATCCAATTGCAAGATTTTTCAGGATTCATAGGAAGGGAGCTTCCCATCCCATTCCTATCCCTATAGTGCCAAACACGGCGGCAGCCTGCAGAATGCAACTGCGATTTCAGCGTGAGTGGCACCACACTCCGGACAAGACAATTGTCCGAGGAGCCTAAAGGGGCGTCGACGGAAATCTGATATCTGTCCGAGTGAGAGGTCAGCAGAAGGTCCAACAGGCAAGGTGCATGATCCTCCACATCTGGAATAAGCGTAGGCGAAGTAACCAGTTGTGTCAGACCATACGCCAAGGCAAAATCATGAACAGATCTCCCCGCATGATCGGTTAAACGTGAACCAAGCCATTCGGCGTTATGGGCGTTAAAGTCGCCGAGGATCACGATCTCTGCGGAGGGGATCTGCTGTAGTAACGAATCTGTAGCCATCTGGACGTGGTCGAAGAGTCGGTCTCTTTCGGCATTACCGCTATGGGACCTATAGAGGCACCCGTAGATGCCCGGATGGTCGTCGTTGTCTACGCGTAGCCAAAGGATGGACAGATCCGAACCTTCAAGTATGACGAGGCGTCGAACTGATGTCTTCTCTGACGTAAACGCAAACTCCAGTCCGAGGCACAGAGGAGTATTCCAGTTTGTGCCCCGGGTAGGATAGATACGAGAATTAAGCGGAAGAATACACCTGCGTCTCGGTCAGAAAGAGCAGAGCTGGCCTCGCCTTCTCGAGACGGTAATGGACGGCGTTTAGGTTAAAGTGAAGTCCCCTGACATAGCAGAAATTCACGGATAGCGTGGCAGGGGTCAACTTGGTCTTGTTGCTTCGTTTGCCCCGAGCAGTTGTGGTCTTGAGCAGAATTGCCCTTCCCCCCTCCAGAATACGCGGGGCAGCCTGAGCATCCACGCTCAGGAGTGGAGAAACATGGTCGTGGATGCTCAGCGAGGGATTCTCCAGGGGTGCTGGTACCCTCCTGGGGTAGTCTATCATCATTTAATACCGCTACCATATTGATGGGGGGAGGGGGGAATAAAGGCCTCCGGCCACCTGCACTCACTATACCAAACGCGGAAGCAGAGCTTTCACTTCACGCCGGTATTCTGTGAGGTCGTGGTACCACCCTGGTTTGAGCCGGCCCGTACGTGCAACAGCAAAGCTGCCGCGTGACTGTTAATAAATGTGTTCTTTGGTTAATTTTCAGTTATTATGTGTGAATATTGTGGTGACAGTCACTGTGTAACACCACTCTTTCATTGTAAATAAAGATTTTAAAAATAAACAAAACGAATAAAACATTTTGTAAAAAAATATAAAAGAACATGTATTGATGGTAATTGTTTTTAAGCATGTACCTACATATATCACCTACTCACATCGACGCAACGGGCAGAGTTGACTAAACTAGAAAATGATACATGCAAATAGCTACGCGTCGTGACCCATACAGAGGCTTTGTTGCGGCGACATAAATTATGAGGGCAATTGTTTCCTATAACGATGCTGTTGTAGCCCTTATTTCGCTTTTATGTGAGAAGAATGATTTTTTGGCTGAAATTCCTTTGTGTGATATTTATGGAAATAAAGCTACTCTATTGCTGTTAAGAAATTCATGATGATAAGAATATTTTTGGGTAGTAGAAAATGTTAAGAGCCTATAATACTTGTTATTTTCTGGTATGAGATTACGAATTCATTTTCTCTCTCCCTCTCTCTCTCTTGTGTAGTTATTGGTTTTAAGACATTAATTGCTACTCACTGGAAGTATCGAGCATAGGCACGATTTTCCACGTGGAATAAAATGTTGCCAGAAAAATTGAAAGCCCTTGGCCCTCCCATAATTAAAAAAATTATGGTCCCTACCAAAGCATAGTAATGCAAGACTTTATGATACTCTAAGAAATTCACAATATTCCGAGACGTAAAAAACCCATACATTAGTACAACACGTAGGATACTTCCTTGTTCCAAAAATGTGTGCTCAGCAATTGGTCATGATATAAATTTTGATAGTTTTACTTCACAAAAGAGCACTAAGGGTTAAGAGGCAAGATATTGTATAGGGTAGTGGATTTTGTATGGGCATAAAAAGGGGAACCCTATTTGCAGTTTGAGACTTATACGATCATCTTATGCATAGCCTAGTGGTTTGATTCCTTTTCCACGCTGAGCATAGACATTTAGAATATCATATTACTTTTTCCTTTATATAGTCCATAATCGCTTAATACCTAATTCCTACTAATATCATAATGCAAAAGTATATTTGCTGATTTGCATTTCTAACATGCAACAATGGAGCTTTTTGTATAAGGACAGTTTAAGATCTGGAGAGTGACATCGACTGTTTTATGTCTTGATAAATTCAAGGTTTGTAAGATTGCTGGAATTAGGCTTGAATGTATTTTTTGAAGTGACAAACTAACTTGGAGTCCATCTGATGGTAAGTAGCTACCATGGACGCCTGCAACAAGGAAGGCAGCTAGGAACTAAGATGAATTGCCTAATAGCCTGTAATTGTACTGCCTTTCTGTACCTTGAACACAGAAGCAATCACTGCTATTTGTCAGCAGAAATACTTAAAACGGTACCTACCCAGCTAGACTTCTTTTAGAAAAAGAGTAATACCACGAACAGTAAAGTAGTTGAGTGCACTATCTTAAGGGTCGGAATGAAAAACAAAAATATCCCAGAAAAAAAGACTATACGTGCTGCACGTCAGAAGTGAAATTTAACAAAAATTTACACAAAATAAACTTTTCAAGTGGTCAACATAATTTCACTCTTGCTATTACATCATGTGTCGGTGACTCGAAATCATAAGACTTTACCCATCCAAAAAGTCAAACACGCATATAATACAGTCGAATATATATAAGTATAGTATATATAGTGTATAAGTGTATATATGCGTATACATGTACACAGGCCGCTATGCTACGGGTCGCTGGTCTGGCGCAAAACATTACGAGCATTTCGAGGCCATTGGTGACACGAACGTATAAGTTTTTCCCACCGAAATCGTAATAATAAGACAATAGAAATGAATTAGCGCTCGATTACTTCCAAAACCGATGTCGCCACCTGCAGCCGTATTATAAACATACGCAATGCACAGTGATAACTAATGTTTCACATTACATTGCTTGGCAAATTTGCCAACGTTGCGTATTACGGTAGAACAAAAGCAGCTATGGTGATTGTCAATACAAAAATTAATAAATAAAAGTTTACCAAGGTAAATATCATGTTAAAGCATTCATCTAGATTTAAATTAGTCAAAACAATGATAGTTAGTAAATAATCAAATTACCGATGAAATTTTATGCCTTTATTAGTTAAATTACACGACCCTGATGACTTTTTACTACTTTTATTTACTATTATGCTGCAGTTCACCATTATAATAACATATATTCACGTACGACGATCCCCACTCAACTAAATCACGAAATGGTGAATCATGTTCGTCAACACATAATAGCGGCGACAAGGTTACACATCATGCGACTTCGATTGTCTTATTAATACGATTTCTGTGGTTCCTCTCCTACCAAAAATCGCTCAATGCGGCTAAAGAAATTTTCTAGTATAGAAAATTTCTTTAGCCGCATTGAGCGATTGAGCCGCTCTAGTAAAGAAATTTTATAGTATAGGGTCTGTTCTGGAAGAGAATTGATGTGGGTCTTTAATGGTTTTTGACACGGGATGGTTGAAATACAAAACGCTTGCTTATATTATTATGCATTAATATTTATAATTTGTCCTATGTTCAAATATAAAAACAGGACAAGCGTTGGAAGAAAAGTATATTAGATATTGAATGTATCAATTTTCACACCAAGTAAGCATTAATTCATTAAAAAAAAATAAGAATAACCACACCACATTCAATCATTCAAGTCGCTTCACTGAGCCAGGATTCGCATTATCTAAAATGCAAAAAAATCATTTACTTTTTTATTTAATTATTGATAGGACTCATGATAAGGATAAAATCTCTCGAATAAACATTGTAGCTTACAATTAAAGAAGGCCACGAAATGTAGCAATTTGTACCTTGATAGGTACAAAAAATTGACCTAAAAGACCTACCTAGATAAATAAACTTTCCATTGCGCATAATAAGAAAAAAATATTACAAGCAATATTACAATAAAAATGGTAAAAATGGCTGTCTTATTGCTAAGTGGCGAATCTCTTCCAAGCAATCGTTTAATACTGAAGAATTTAAAAAGGACAGAAAGAGAAGACAGACATAGGTAAATTGAAACAGGAGATGGTCAACAGCAAATTTTGATAACAGCAGAATAAAACAACTGCGGTTGCTAACTTGCCTGCCAAGCGTGGTAACTATGGCAATTCCCCTTATGAGTATGAAAGAGAGCGAGGGAAAGAGACAGGCAGACGTAAAGAGTTGAGTATCCAGTTTTACAAGCTGTTTCAAATCGATAATGGTGAACACGGTCTTGTTTGTTTGTAAAACTGTTTTACAAATATAAACAAATCGATTAGCAAAACTCGCGGTGAGTCGGTTGAAAAGAGGCAACGTTATAGACAGGCAACAAATTTTCGGACTGAGATATTGGTAACGCGGAAAAATACTAATAAAAGCGCGAGTTGGTTCAAAGAATATTATTTTGAGACGGCAACTTTGCAAGCAAGAAAGTTTCTTCAATATAACGAATTATTAGATTTGCAGACGTGGCGTAAGTGTAACCATATCGGACGTTCTAGAATGATATCTTTTTCACAACTTCTAAGAGCTGTGTACGTTATTCGATTTCTGGAATGTTTCTTTGTTTGATTAACATGTTGATTCGATAATATGTCGTATATTCTTAGCAAATTATTATTTTAACATTTGAGTCAATACTTTGGCAGCCTATCATTTCAGGGGTATATCGTTGAGAGGCAGCTAAACTAAGTAAGTAGCGCAGATATGAGTCTCTAAGAGATGAATACATTTTTGTGCCATTTTCTGTAGATACTGTCGGTCCGTGGGGTTTTCGAGCGGGCAAGTTCTTAAAGAAACTGTATCCGTGGCTCACTGCCGGTGTTAAGAGAACTGGTTCTTTTCTCCCTCAAAGGCTGAGTATAGATAGCCATTCAGCGTGGAAACGCTGCCAGTGTTCTTGGCACGATACCAAGGGGAGTGGTACTGTATGATAATTAAGTTTCTAGTTGTAGTTTTTGGTTACAGTATTTCAATATTGTATATATTGTTGGCTCGACCGGTGAAGGCCCACGCTCTCACAGAATACCAGCTTAAAATGGCAGCTTAACACTGGTGTGTTTTGTATGGTGAGTGGAGAGATCCGGAAACCATTTTATACGGAAACGAGGCATTCCATTTTAGTCCTCACGGGTGACAACACACTTGCATTTTGATTCGTAATCGAGGATAGACGTAGATGTCTATGGGCCACAGCGACCACTTACCATCAGGTGGACTGTGTGCTCGTTTGTCTCCCTATACTATAATAAAAATTCAATAGTACCAAACATTAGGATTATTAAAGTCTAGAGTTAAAATTAATTTAATCTTATGAATACAAAATTATATTACGATTAATGCGATTGCTGTAAATTATTATTCGAGAAAGAGTACTCTTATTAGGTCTCTAGTGTATTAATTAGTTTCACGAAGCCTTTCTCGATCATTTTGTTTTTTTACTGCAGT
Organism: Parnassius smintheus behrii; assembly: GCA_036936625.1. Lineage (NCBI taxonomy): Eukaryota > Metazoa > Arthropoda > Insecta > Lepidoptera > Papilionidae > Parnassius > Parnassius smintheus. The sequence goes on along the minus strand of JAUPFT010000007.1, from coordinate 9,941,576 downwards.
TTTATCATTTCATACCATGGAATACTCTTTAATGAGGCTAAAGGAAGGTTTTTTAATATATGTTATCATCATATTTTTTTAAAATATATTACGATAAAATAAAAATGTAATTAATGTACTTCCCTGTTTCTGTCCTTTCCCACAAATGATATTATGTCTTTGCTGAGCAGTTTTTATATTTAGCAGGATTTTACTCTAAGAAAACGGTGAGATTTACATTTATACACGTAATATTTCCATTTTAACGTTATATTTTTATTAATCATCATCCCATTTTTTCAGCTTGTTACAATATCGTATAAATATTGACCTCATAAATTTTAGCAAACCCATACTAAGTGGTACATGTGGGCGCTGTATACAGGCAGCTGTGATTTGTTAGTTTGTTTTTGTTTTAATTAGGTAAATTACAGTGGTTTAACGCTGGTTAAAAGAACAAAAGAGGTAAAATCTTCTTTTTAGTGAACGTAATAATTAAATTCGTTTTTGATAGAGTGTTTTTATTAAGAAATATAATGTAAGCTCTAAGTACCTTGACTATTTCTTGCAAATAACAAAAAAACTTATATTTATAATACTCAAAATATTAACAATTTTTTTGACAACTGTACGTTTTTGCTATTTTTATGATTATTATTTTGGTCACTATCATTAAAAGTATTTGAAATCTTATCGATTTTTTATTTTGGTTAATTTTTAACTTTATCCCATACAAGGACATTTTCTTGCATCGTTGAGGCGGATTAATTACATACATTTCACAAGGACAAACATCAAGACCTGGAATAATTACTTGTAGGCCATGCAAGTTAAGTGCGGAGTTCGAACCCGCGGCCCTCAGCGCCATTTCATTTCTTATCTACTGCGCCACTGAGCCATCCTAACGTCGAAACTGGATGAAGCCGTTGTCTTTGACCTACTCAGTGAGCTATTCTATAAGAGTAATACGCTCAAGGGTCTCTATGTTATAAAATCCAAAACGAAGGTATCGGCAGTAAAAATAGATTAATCGTCATACCCATGTTTATCAGCAAGGTCATGGCTTGGTCGCGTAGTTCGAATAACTGATAATTTAAGGCAAATAAATTATCCTGAGAAAATACTTTGTCATAACGGACTGTGAGGCGGACCCCGCTAAATAGACTAAGGTCGATTGGACAGGGTCGGATGCGGGAATTTAATGAATGTGGCTCACGACCTAATTTTTAGCTTTTTTGGGGAAGGCCGTATTCAGCAGTGGACTTGTAATGCAATGAATTGGTGACGACAATTCATTTTATATTTCTGTTGAAATAAGCTGTCTGTCATTGAAGATAAATAAATCGCTTCCATTCGATTTCAAATAGCTTCACAAAAGCGCGCGGAGAGTGGTGCAGGTGCATCTCTCAATCTGTTACTGTCGTTGAGAATACTACTTAAAAACTAAATTGGTAAGTAAATATATTGTGTTCAAATTATTTCAGTAGCTTGAAATTTAAAACATATCACCAAAATTTATTTTAACTATTAAGCTTGTTTTGTTTCCAAGTAAGTTAAAATAACTAAAAAAACTACAATAGCTGAATCAAAGTATGAAACAGAATCAGAAACCGATCATTTTCGGGTTCATGCTTTGCGCACTGAGCACTGATTTTTTTGAAGGACCTGGAAGTAGAATTATACTTATTAATTGTACTTATTTTCTTCTTGGTGTTTGCATCTCGCGACATCGATGTGTCAGCCCAGGCCCACTAGCACTCCTGCTTATGGGGGGATGCAATTTTATAGGAGCAATCAAACCATATCTACCTCCGATGAGCACTACAGATGATGGAAAAAAAGGTCCATTCCTTGAATTTTTACATCAGCGATAAAATCAGCAACAACGTTGGAATAATCCGGCCAGAAGCAACTTTAAAATACTTCAAAATAATCAATTTTTTTTTAAATACACGACTTTATTATCTTCAGGAACATTTTTAATGGATTAGGAGACCTGCATAAAAACACAAACTTATGTTATCATCAAAACGAAAGTTCATTATATTATTATCTTTAATAATAACTTACCTTTGGTATATTGTCTTCTACGCATGTACTTGGAACTAATACCTGCATTATATATAGCTATGAATGATATGAATACGAGATTCATTTCGAAATACGCAGTTTTTTTGACCCATTATTCTAAATTATTTATTCTTAAATACGAGTAACTCAAACCCTATCACAACAACAGAAGAATAAATAAAACTTAGATGAAAATAATTACCACTTCTCTTGACCTATTGACACCTATTCACTTCACACACAAGCGGCTTCTTGCAGCGCAGTGATTCAATTTTTTGTTTCCAAACGACCACTCCAATATTAAATCACAGCCTAGTTACACGAAAGTTTAAGATAAATATTTCTGGAAGAGATCTCTCAAAGCCAAATTTTTTTTATAAAACGGAAGGTCACATTCATCTAAGCAACAAAATTACGGTAAGAAAAAATATCACTAAACGACATCCTTTTGCTAATCCGACCAGAGAAAAAATATCTAAATGACAAATAGGACATGTAAAAAGGTAAAATTTACATAGGAGAAATAGCCAAATACATTGTTAGTTTTTCCTGAGTTCGGGAAAAAAATGATTCCAATGACATATATAATTCTTTTGAGTTTCAACTTCGACCAAAGTTTTGCTTGTTAATTTTTGCCTTTCCACCGTCGTTACGATAATAGACGATGAGACTCCTTTATCGCATCAAGCCTGATGATCACGAAAATTTACCAACTGTCTTCATCATCATCGTCATTGAACCTTATCAAAGTCCACTGCTGGACTTACGCGTCCAGATCGTTTCAAAGGGGGTAAGAGGGATATTTGTCATAAATGCCATGCTTAACTAACTGGTTGGTAACCGGAGTTGTTATTATTCATGGAAGTTTTCAGAAAACATCGCTGACCATCTCCTCCTCCTCCTGTTTAATTATAATCTGTCGCCTTTTATGATATGATTACATGCAGTAGCAATATGACGTCCCCAACATTACATCAGATTTGATAAACCACAAGTCCTCGCAAGAGAACTTTAGTTCCTGCCAGGAATAATGCGCACGGCTATTGAAATTAAAAAAATTCTAATTTCAATAGAAAAGATGGATGAATGCTGCTTAAATCCAAACCCAGGCATTCCACTGCAAGACATCAAGATAGTGTAAGCTCGTTCGGACCAAAATTAATATTCAAAACACTAAAGGAATCAGGGCTAACTATTACATCGGGCTCGTCAAACATCTCAGCCCCCCACTCCCACCCGTGATCAAAAAGTTGGGAATTAAAAGTAAGTTACTTAAACGTGATAAAATCCTTATAAATAGTTTTATTCAATCAGTAGTGATTCTCTTACATCGTCACTAACGGTGTAAGAGCCGTGTAGTTCTCTACTTCATATTATCTTCCTCCTTACTAAACACCAGTCCAATGCTTGGCAAAAGACTGTATACGGGATGACAACGAGGAGTTGGATAGGTAGCATAATCAGGTTGACGATGAGGTGATGATGAGATCGCCTTTACCGTTACAGCCTACTAAAGTCCACTGCTGAAGAAATATTGCCTCACAGGGCATTTATCATAGTTGTCACGATTAGCAAGAGAGTTGGCGATATCAGTTCTTTTTAATTTTAGTAGTTATTAGGAAGACGCTACTGAACATTTCTCGATATTTTTTCCTCTGTCGCCTCTTATGACATCCACGGGATGGTATCAGGTAGTAGATATTCTTGCATGGCCGCTACTCGGTAAGTGATGATGAGCTAAATAGGACATTAAGCCTATCTTTACTTTACGAGACAATAACTAAAGAAAATATTGAAAGAAAGAAAGAACCATTTATTTCATAATCACACTTTACGCACAATTTAAGACATTTAAATATAAATTACATGGGGCAAAGAATATGCATGCGCAGGTGTAAGACTGTTTACGCATTAAAAATTATTTAATAAGTAGAACATGCCTATTAAATAATTAATACGTTTGCAATTATAAATAATGTTGTACTATGTTGAATCTTTTGCTTTAAATCGATTCAAATGGAAACAGCAACGCCTATTAAAAAGGAATCGACACTAAGCGAGGTATTTTATCAAACATTAGTCCTAATTATGTTATTCATGATTTATACCCCCTGGAGCGCCTCCAGAGTCATTTTAAAAGTTAATCAGCTAAAAGCCCCTGCTTCGTGGATTAAGAAACCGGTTAATTTATTGCGGATTGAAGACAATTTTTCCACTGTTTTGTGCCTTAATTAAAATTGCGTTGTCTGTTCTTGGAAGGAATATTCGATAAAATTTCGAGTCAGTCTTATGGAAGGGTAAAATTAATTTTAATTTTTTACTTTAACCGCAATTAAGAGAAGCTCATTAATCAATGTTTAAGCTTTAAATGATTTGAGTAATTAATTTTTGTCTCTAATTATATAAAAATTTAAAGTTGGTTTTCGTAAATTTAATGAAGGTTTATAAATAGTGCAACACTTTTGCAAATCATGGAAACGTATTTAAATTTTAACACAAAAATAAAATTGTAATTTATTATAGTTATTTCTATTTATTTTCACCTTCAAGGAAAATAGCAGTGTAATATAACTTTCGTTTTAATTTATTTAAGACTAATTTTTTATCGAATAGCTAAAGTTAACATCTAATGCATGATAATTAATAACAATATAACGCGCCATTTATATGTGTGGCCATTATAATTGGTCCGGGGGGTGCAAGTGCGGTTAAGTTATTAAAGGAACTGTATTCACAACTGATCGTCGCTGCTGGTGTTAAGAGGGCTGGTACTATTCTCGCTCAAAGGTTAAGTATTCACCGAGGAAACGCAGCTAGCATTCTTGACACGATACCATGGGGAGTAGGACTATATGATAATTTGAGATTTTAGTTTTTCTTTGTTATAGTTTTTTTTTAATATTTTATATATTTCAATGTTTACTTAAATAAATGTATTGCATTAATAAAAAAATAATACAAATATCCATATGAAAATTATGATTAACAAACGCTCAATGATGCAGGTCCATTTTTTCGTAAGAGTGTAAGAGGTGACTGACTTTTGTGATGCTATAATGAATGAATGAACGAATATTCGTATTTTCGTACAAGTAATATACGTAATTAACTTAACCATAATATGTATATACTACATATATTAATTTTGTTTTGTGGTTTTTTAAATTGTACTGCATAGTAAAAACAGGAACAGAAAGAGATCAGTCAGAGAGACATACGGAAAAATAATTTTTATGTCTTAATAACATGCAGGTAACTACTTGAGCATATAAGCCGATTATTTCAATTTTATTGATAGGAAATCCAATGTTATTTATTCATAATATTAAAAGTAATATCCTGTAATCCCGTGGTTTGGCACTTTCTAACTCTGAGTGTTTGTAAAACACAACCAAGTAACTAGGATCTTACAACAGGAGCTCGCTCAGATGTAAGGTTTTGTGGTTGGATAGTGCCTTGCAACTACGTTACTTATAAAATACCTAAGCCGGCGACGGGGAACAGCGGTAAGGGCGCATGTCTTCACACAATGTGATAGCCCAATGCGAGTAGTATTGTAGGCGATTAAGGCAAATCTTCTTCAAAATGGGAGTGGCCGTGGCCAGCAGTGAAAAAGAAGAAGAAATACAATATATACATACTCACAAACATACGTACATATATGTACACACACACACACACACACACACACACACACACACACACACACACACACACACACACACACACACACACACATACACACACATACGTGTGTGTGGTTTGTATACGTGAATTAACTTTTTTGTATGTAATCAGTTATATATCACCTGCCACTTACTGAACTATTTGCTACAAATATTCGTGTAAATTTCATTGACAGACATCATTAATATAAATGCTTCACAATTTTCCAGATGACTGTCCATTCATGTACTGGTATAATAAAGGTCAAAGTATTTCTTATAGGATTAGGAAATATTTACAATATAACTAGTACTCACCAGCAATCCATATAAGAAGGATGACACCAGTCACTTTTTTAAATAGGCTTACATTCACTGTCCCCATTTTTTTTCAAATAACACTTGTTCCTTATTCACTCACACATTTTTTGTTCAATCACTGTTGATAAACTACCGACTTCGTTTCATTTCACGGTCTTTTATCCTATGAATATAGGAGAAGACTGCTTACACGCATCTCGGTTGATAAGGGATCCCTGTTATGGCACCTGTAACAAAGGAAGCAATTTTTAGAGGGATATAAAAGGGTACATCTTTCGAGGATGGAAGTCGTATAGTAACGTCATTATCAAACACACACGTGTACGAATTTCCTGTTGATAATCTAATATATTACATTTATTACAGTTATTTTACACGTGATAGAGCCATGGTTAAACGATATTATGGTGTAACATAAACGGGTCGGCTCGACCGGGGAAATACTATGCTCTTACAGAATACCAACGTGAAATAGCAGCCAAATGCTTCTGTGTTTTGTATGGTGAGTATGTAGAATCGGTAACTCTTTTTACTGAAAACGTAGAATTCTAATTTGGTCCTCAGGGGTAACAAAGCAACTGCATTTTGAAATTTAAATCAAGAATGTAGACGTAGATAACTTCTAGCCACAAAATCCACGTACCATCTCGTGGACTGTGTGCTTGCTTATTTCCAATATTCTATGAAAAAGGTTTTTTGTAACGAGCCCTAAGCAGTTCAAAGATTTAAATAGTTAGATGCGCCTTCACCTTGAAACCTGTGGCATTATTTTTGGATGTGTTCGTTTGCAAGACGCTGACACGCGCACACTAATGCAATAGTGTCATCTCTTATTATCTTACAGAAATTGTGTATACTACTTTCTCTATCGCACAAATGAGCACTGATTGTGAATGAGTGAGCTCATTCATTTGAAAATGGACACATTTCTGAGTGGTCATACTATACTAAGGGCGCATCTAACTATTTAAATCTTTGCAACAGTTAATTTACTACGACTATCTTTGAGTTACGGTTTAACATGCAGGAAGTCCGATTAATGCAGATGGTTCAAGACCCTGCTTAGTAGGAATTTATGAGGAAAGCCTTTTTTCAGCTGTTGATGTCTTAGGCTGGATAAAAAATGATCAACCAGAAACATGACAGAGAGAAAGAGAAGCCATGACCAGCAGCATCTCTCTGATAAAAACTGTATTTGCCAACCAATCTGTCAATCTTTGGGAGAACCCAATGTTCAGTAGTGGATTTTGATAGGCAGTAACAATGATGATTTGTCATATCTATGGTCAAAATATTTGATATAGGAAAGTATTAATTGTAAGACTATGTTTTATAGCTTTAAGCTTCATATTTATAAAACTTTCCTTTAAAGTTTTTCGAAATGATTTTAAGGGTATAATTATAAGATAATTAGTACATTAAATGGGGAATGCCTTTTACAAAGATAATATATATATATATATATATATATATATATATATATATATATATATATATATATATATATATATATATATATATATATATATATATATACTAGCTGTTGTCCACGACTTTGTCTGCGCAGAATTAGTATTGAGTAGGCTATATTAGCGTGGCGTAGAAAAGAACTAACATTATGACATTAAAATTATTACATAGATATTTTTTGAACCCAACCTCATCCACCGTGCTTCGGACCGACCCCCCCGCCGCTTCACTGTTCACCCGCCACCGCCGGCGTCGCCGTTCCATATGTGTAACTCTAGCGGTTTTGGCAGCGCACGCCAGCTAGCTCGCAGTGGGTAGATGTTTTCCTACTTACTTGTCACTTATCATCATATTTTGGACAGATCACTCAATATCTTTATAAATTGTATCCTATGAATTATTCTGATGTATAATCTATATTATTGTAAGTTCATTAAAATTGATTCAGTAGTTTTTACGTAAAAGAGTAATAAGCATCCATCCATCGATCCATCCATACTTACAAACTTTCGCGTTTATAATATCCTATTAATATTATACTCTATTAACCTATACTATATTAAACTGTACTATATTTAGGTACTGTAGTATACTTAAGTTGTATTTGTAAGTATATGTAAGTATTACTTATCATATAATCAAATAAACAAAAATAAAACAATTGTAATACAACTGATATTAAAATAAAAAGTAATCTCTATTTCTACTTAAATTATACTAACTAAAAATAATAATTATGCCTACCTACTTTACTAAATAATGAATCTCTTTGAGAATCGAATTAGCTGTAAGAAAAGACGCAAACTGAATATAACTGTCAACGACGTCTGCCCTCCGCGTCTGCGATCACTCGGCGATCACGCGTCATTGCTTGGACCGCCCCTACCACCGCTTTGCGCTGGTGCCACTTTCATGTCAATCTTATCGTGATAACTTTTAAACTAAATATTTGGCAAAATTACTTTGTGCAAAAGACAAAGTTCATCTACATTAAATATTGAAAGCGACAAATGTATCAATTTTTTATAATAATTTGTAAATTTGTCGCTTTCAATATTTTAAATACTCTAAAATGTGCATTGTAAAAAAGTATCAAATCCAACTGGAAGGAATGAATAATTCTTTAGTAACATACATAATGATTTATGATCTATTACGTTTTATTTTTCAATTTGTTATCAAGCACTATACATAGAAAAACATATAAAAAGAACATCTACAAAATCGAATTTTTAGGTGGGGAAAATATAGTCAGTATTTTCTTAGCGATTTATTTATGCGAGGTAATGTGTTGACGCGCGAACCCGTGAATGATCAATTGCTCCCTGTGACATGGCGAAACTAGCCCAAAGCAAGTGAAATAAAAAGTTAATAATTTTGCTTTGAAATAGAAATTCATGATGTTCTTGGCAATTTCCCACAATTGTGGACAACTGTTACCCATTTCTTTTAATAGAAAATAGCGAAGATATTGATTTATTTGAATCTGTACTATACTATTTTTAATATTATAGGGCGAAAGAGTTGTTTTTTTTTTGTTTGTTTAAACGCACTTATCTCTAGAACTACCAGCGCGAAATATTTTTTTTATATGATTGCCAGATTCATGAGGAATAGCACATCTTTCACTAAGCTAAACTTCTCAACTAGCCTCAAATATTGATTTTTGTTAAGCAAGTTGGAAGAAAAATGCTCCCGAACTGCTTTAATCACGTTAGCTAGCGAAAAGGATACATAAATAAAATGTTCGACAAAAATATTGATCTTTTCTCCATTAAAAACAAGTTCACGATGCCATAAGTCTATTTCTTACATATAAGTCACAATAAGGTATTGTGACTTATGTATTAAAAAAATACTGAAAATTAAAAATGATTTATAGGCGTTTTATTAGGCATGGCTTATCAATGCTTATGAACGAAAGTTAAACTGTATTGTGTTAATAAATAAAACAAAATAAACTAATAGTCCACCGACCATAAATTGCCTCATAGTAATATGTTATTGAATAGGGGTGAAAAAAGAGAACACAGTCTACTTGGTGATAAGTGGACGCTGTGGCCAACAAATATCTACATTTATCCTCGATTAAGAATCAAAATGCATACGCGTTGCCATCCCTAAGGACTTAGATACAATGCCTCGCTGCCGTTAAAAAGCGTCTCCGGTTCTATACACTCACCATACGATACACAGCAGCATTAATATGTAGCTTAAAATAGTAATTCTACGCTGGCACTTTGTAAGCCAACCCTTCTGCCAACCAAAGCTGCAGCGTTGCTCTACCACGTAAAATTATTCCATGCTTACTCTGTAAAAAAATTACAAATTGAGCAAGGCCATCCACCAGAGTAAGTACGGAGGATTTATGTAGAGTCGACTCGAAGAGAATGAGATTATTTATTTATTTAATCCCTTCAGAAATTTACTAAGAGAGCCAGCTAGTAATTAGTAAAAAGCGACATTCGGAACCAGCATTTGATATATGGTTCCATGCAATTTGCTTTCTCATCTACTTTGCGCATTCCGTTGTACTTTTGGCAACATACATTTATCAAGAAACAATTTGGTCGTTACATTACGCACCTTCTTGCTTTCAAGCGATTGTTTAAAAACACCAGTCATTTAAAAACGTTTCTTTTTTCTTAAAATTGACTACTCTTAACAATCCACAACGTAGCAAATTCGAATATAAAACATCAAGAGTTCAATCTCTGCCACTTGACAAAGAACATCGCGTTGCGATCCATCGGCGACAATAAACCAACCGATATTGTGTCTACACAATGAATAGTCCGGGCATAAAATCCGAGTATAAACCGGTCATAATGCCCCAGAAAAGTTAATTAAATAGGTCCTAACCGCAACGACATTTTTCAATTGATTCACAAAGATTGATCGGCTGGATAATGGTTGGCGATGGTTGGTGAATGAATGAGAGAAGTCTGAAGAACGTAGATATATCTTACGTAAGAAATTAAGATAAAATAAACTTAAACTAAATAAGAATTGTGAAAGATATGAATGTGGCATGGTCCTGCCATCTTCTGCATTGTAAAAATTAAACCCCAGGTATGCTTGGGATACAACTGCAAGACTTTAAAATATAATAAGTTTTTACTGCGTGAATCCGACCAAAAATTAATAATTTTAATCTAGAGGTAGCTTTGGTTAACCCATAACATTAGGACTTCGAACATCTCAGTCTTCCCGTGACCATGGGTGCTGCAAAATGCTTGAATCGTCGGGAAAATAAAATAAGTTAAGATACGCGATAATGTTCGTAAAAACTAGTTTTGAATTAACAGTTAACTTCAAGAGCTCTAAGGAATGTTTCGAGAATTTTCTTAGTGTGTCAAACACATGAGCGAATGAAATATATCTTGAAATAGAAGACTAACATTATTTTTATTCCTACAAACGTTTATAACAGAACTAAGTGTATTTATATGTTTATCCTATACTTGCGACCCGCTGGTTTCGCTTAAGTAGTATCTATGAATAGGCCATTATGTAGATTAAAGATAACTAGTGTAGTTTTATTTTTCCAAAAAAGTCAATGTTTTTTGATTCAATAAAGCCTAGATCACTCCTTCCACTGCTCTGTTAGTTAAGTTTCATTAAGTACAATCGTTTATAAATTACAAATTTTAACCCATGAAGACAGACAAACAATCAAAAAGATATGTAAAGTGGTTATTCATGTCTTAAATAACCCCCTCAGCTCAATAAAGGGCAGTTTTTTATATTACAGAAGGAAACTTCAATTTTATTTATATGTATATAGACACAGAAGCAAGGTGCTGACCGAACGTCGTTACTTATATAGATAAATATTATATAATCAACATCCTTTCATATAATCAGATTACAAGTGGCTGATTGATCGTAAGAGCTGACCTAACTCAAGATGATCCTTTCTAAAGTTGTTAGATCAATCATTCACTTTAGATTTGCTTCAACTGGATAACACAAGAACTAGCTTCATTATAATTGAATTATAGGATAGCTAGGAACTAATTAAATTGTGATATTACTTCAGGGTAAGAATAAAGATTTAAAAACAATTAAAATAACTGTTAGATTTTTTAAAGATTACTAGTAATGATATAATTGTTTATAACAATAGCTAGAATAGTTTACCTTAGTTATTTCCATTGATTTATGTCGTAAGGTTTTTGCCATGGGGACACGCGACTGACACTGAAATTTTATTTATTTTACAGAAGAGGGCCGTTAGAGCAATATAAAATTTAAAACCAAAATAGTCACTGAAACAAAAATTTAAGGAAATTAATATATTAACTCTGGCCTCTCTATACATTTATGAAAATGAACTACGTTCGTTTTTGTGTACGTACATTGTACATAAAAATGAACGTAGTTTTGCAAAAATAAGTGATATGCATTCTGTAAATACCAGGAACAGACACAAGCTGATAGTACCGACTCCACAGAATCAGTAATTCATTCTTGGGGCGATGTATACGCTTTTACAACAAAATCCCAGAAAATATACAAAATTTGTCATACGCAAAGTTCAAAAATTTTATTAATCTATGTATGTATCAAAAGGGTTATTATAATATTAAGGAATTTATGGCTGATAATAACCCCTGGGAAGAGTGATCGTTACCAAGTTATTTCTAATTTGCCTGGTGTTGTTAATTGTAAACATGATTGTAAGCTATTGTTTTAAAAAAAATAATCTCGCTGGTTTCTTGCTGGTTTTTCCCAGGACAGAGGTTTTTTTTTGCGAACTAGTGGTAAATGAAAAAAATTACTTTTAATAAGTATTTTTTATAATCTACATTGAATAAAAAAAGTTTCTGTTTCCGTTTCTTTTTCAATATTCCATTAACCTCTACATCTAAATTTAAAATGGTAATACGTATAGTCTAAAGTCTAAACAAACGTACTCCTCTATTTTATTCATGAATATGTTATTAGTTCTAATATGTTTTGCGATATAATCTACGAGTATGTCTACCACTGTCATGTTCTTAAATATTGTTTTTTTTTTCTTTCTATAAATTACTTATTTTAAAACTATGAATCTTTTAAAATAACTAAAATTGCTTCATTTAATTGCCGCTATCAGATGTCCAGCAAATAATACCAACGAACATAAAAATAAATCAAAACGTATAGTCATAGCAACAACCATTTTATATTGTTCCTGAAAAATTAGTCCAGTTTTGGAGTACGAAACAGGGAAATACGAGATTAAAATTTTGTCAACTTTTATAAGTATTTCATTCTTCCTTTTTGTCAGACAATTTTTTACGTAATAAGATCGTCCGAAAAAATCACTTCCAGAGAGATAAAGCCGCCTTGTCTACTAGTCTAGTTTATGTATAACATTTTGTTTTAGTTTTAATATGTATTGGAGCACAAGACAAGTAAGAACATATTAATTGATTGATTGATATGCTTTAGCTGCAGATTATTCACTCAGCAGTCTTTTTTGAATTTATTTCAATAAAGTACAGCTTTAATTACAATATACTTTTTCGTGTTATTGAACATCATTTTCTATGTATTGTCACTACAAAGTTTGCTTTTATAATATATTATTTTATCTAAACTAAATATAAAGAATCATGTTAAAATTATGTACCAGAGTAATAAACATTTTTTGACTGTTATATTTATATTTTTTATCTAAAGTTTATAATACTTTCTACACTACGAGTATACTTTTTTCTTATACTGTACTCTTTGTCTTATAATTTTTATTTCTAGTTTAGTAATGCGTGTGCAGAGCGTCAGAAACAGACCTTTAAAAGCGTTTTATTTAAATATATGTACCTATAATAAAATAATTTTAAATCAGATATCATCTTAAAACTACGAGCGATTCACGACAGTTTCTTCATTGACATTCATACCGAACACGCCGCACCATTGCACGCACATTACTCTGTTTTGAAACTCAGTTTCAGAAGTTAAAGATACATAAAGAAAAACTGCCCAAAAACAATACCAATAGCAACTGGAAGCTTAGAACCCGTTCAGATCTTAACTCTTTTATCGAAAGCCAAAAAAATTGTGCGTGTAATAATTGTGTCCACACGTACGAAATGATACCTAGTAAAATAATCAAAAATACATATTGCGCACAAAACGGAGCATATTTAATGATGTACAAAAAAGATTATAATAAAATAAATTAGTATTAAACAAGGAAACACAAGGTTTGCCAATTTCTGCGTCGGATGAATATAAGTATAATAATTATAACTAAGTCGGTAACTTTCATCACCAAGTAAATTGATTAAATTAAAAAAAAAATTACAACATTAAGTATGTAAGTGCAGTACAAATAAAACAACAACATTTTTTAATACATTCTTATTAAAGTAAAAAAGTAAAAGAAATATGGAGTTAAATATTTAATTCCTTATTTTTTTTTTAATAATATACCTTAGCTTATGCAAGACAACAACTGACGAAAATATATGTAAAATGAACAACGTACCGATTAAAATTATTACTTCACACTTCATTTAACAAAAATTCATAATATTAGATAACAAAAAGCCATAATATTCCACGAAGATGGAATGCCTCGCTTCTAATAGAAAGGCTGTCCGGTTCTCTAAACTCACTATACAAAATACAGCAGCATTAATCTGCTATTTTATGCAGGTTACCACGGCATGGTCCTTCTCCGGTTGAGCTACCCATTCGTGCTATAACCATAATATCACCGCAGCATGGCTACAACATAGTACGTAAACTCTACCGTCCTTAGGGGTAACAACGTATAGCTGCATTTTGAATCCTAATCGAGGATAAATGTAGATGTCTATGAGCCTCTGCAAACACTTACAATCAGGCTGACTGTGTACTCGTTTGTAACCTTTATTCTATAAAAAATGAAAAAACAGGATGCACTGCGTGACCGTTTGGTAGATATTTAGAGAAGATTGATTCTAGAATTCACGCCCTCGCACCGTAGTTACGCCCACATTATTATCCACGCACTTTATCCTACACAAGATTTGGCCAAACACCAGTGTGCACAAGAAGTGCACGCCAGTCCACACCGCATATCAATACTTATGTGCCTGGTTTAACTTGATATAAACGGTGATGGGTCTGTAATCTTCAAAAACTCGCAAAAACGAAGAAGAAGTGAAAATCTTGCTAAATACGTGTACTCATCACAATTATTAGCATTAATATCGTCGTCATAACCATCATCAGTCATAAATTATTATTTCCCAGTCCTATGGTCAACGTACTTGTAAATATATACCTCCGAAACAATCATGTAAACACTTCCGAAATTAATAATGTTCTAAATATTTTTACATAATATAACTAGTACTACTCTTATGATACAAACATTCGCAGTGAAAGTATAAGAAACGTATAACGATAAGCATTTACGAATCAGATAATTTAGACATCGTAATTTATGTGCCAGATAAATGACTTGTTCCTAAGGGAGAGTTATTACGCAAGATCGCAAGGTTATAGATAGTTGTAATGTCAGAAAAATATATGGGCAATTCTTTCTACTGTAACTCACTTGTCTGTTACAACCATGCCTAAAATGATATAAAGAATCTTTTACACTTATATAATATCTTATCTGATATAACCAATGAAATATGCAAAACATCGAAATAGTACTTCCGTAAAACAGTTTCGAACTTACACATAAGATAAATTTAATACATTTTTTTGGAATCAAAGGATCAAAATAAGGATTACAAACGAACACAAAATGCACCTGAATAACGTTTATACTCGATTTGAATGCAAATGCGTTATCACTCTTGGGAAATAGTATGGTATTGCCCTGTTATCAGTATCTCTAATTCTCGTCACTTAAATATGACCAGCAAAGAACATTTCCGATTGAATCGATGCTTTCGTATTGCAGTCAGAACAAAGATGTTAAATCGCGTATATTGATTAGGATGTGAAAGCACATCGCGTCAAAATTCACGATACCATCCATACGATCTGGCGATCTGCTTGGCGTTCCGCCAAGCATCCAGATCCTGTAGTTTTACTAGGAATTTTAACCACTGTGAGTTTTACTAGGAATTTTCTTCCTAGTATAACCTCTCTAAGGAATTGTTTACCATCGGTGATTTCTCTGGACCGATACGACTTAGGGACTTTCAAAACGAGAGCTTACTCCTTTTTAAAAGGCCGACAATGCACCTACAATTCCCTTGGTGTTGCAGTTGTTCATGAACGGCGGTAATCAGTTACCATCAGGTGAACCGCATGATCGTCTCCCTCTTCTATAAAAAGTTTAAATACATTTAACCGGTAATGGGGCGCTTTTTCTGCTTAGAAATCCAGTCGGAGTAGGCATCACCCCTTTGACAACAACTCCGCCAACGTAACTCTGCATCTGCGTAGAACGCGTCACTCCTTAACCATTCCCCGCAACTTACGCGTAGCCCTGCGACTTCTCGCTCTATATTTAATAACAAGCGCAGACATGTGCTCTCAATTTAAGAGTTAATACATAGAATAAGGGCGACAAATGAGCACACCGTCCATCTGTAACGAGTAGGCGCCGTGGCCTATTAACACCAACATCTGTCATCAAATAAAATTCGAAATGCAGCTGCGTTGTCACTTCCAAGGATCAAGACAAAATGCGTCGTTACTTGTAAAAGAAGTCTTCAGTTCTCTTAACTCACCATACGAAACACAGCAGCAATATTCTGCTATTACACGCTGGCACGCGAGCGTAGTCCTGCTGTGCTCCGTTCGTGCTGTATAAAGCTGCAGGGTGGATCTACCTTTTGATAAATTTGTTTATATTTTCCAATTTTAGTTTTATTTATTAATTGTTATTATTAACCGTCGGTTAATCTATACTACTGTGTAGTTTTGTGCGGCAGATTAAGAATATACACTACCTCATTTTATCTAATGGGGGTCGTAAGAAGCAAAAGAGGGAAACTGCAACATGAGACTGACTCTGGCTTGGCCACTAATGCCAAAATTCAGCAGTAAGCTTTTGAAAGGCAGTAATAAATAAATAAATCAATGAAAAGTACACACAGGAAATATTATTTAAAAAATAAAATTTTCTTTGAAGAAAAAAATAAAATTAAACTCATATTAATCCAATGATTTCAGAGAGAAGGAAGGATAGGCCTTTCTAAATATTTTACTCATAACTTTTTCATACAAGAAAAAGTAGCGCATCTGTCATAATACAAACGTCATATCAAAACCCTACGTAACCAGGGTCGGATTTCGTAGTATAATTATCCTAATTGTATCATAATTTTATAGTTTGTAGTATATAGTATCGTAATAATACAAAGCGAAAATACCATAATTTACCTAAAGGTCGACTTGTATTATTATTGGGTCCTTCTAAATTTTAATAATAACCCTACGATGTCAACAATATTTGTATTGAACAATAGTACCGCATTTTTTAATAAAATTAGAATTAGCTCCCTTTCTGGTCATTGCATTTATGTTGCATCCTTAATACAACTTTAATGAGGGCTACCAAGATAAAAACTTTATGCCGCCGAAGCAATCGCTTTGAAAACAGAATTTCAAAATATTTTATGAATCAGATTTTCAGATTCAATAAAGCAGATATGGTTTCTTTTGTACTCTTTTCGTTTTACCCTAATTGAATATAAAATATACATACATACATAACATATATATAAACACTCACGCCTGTCACCCAGAGGGGTAGGCAGAGACTACGGACTTCCATTTGGCACGATCCTGACATACCTCTTTCGCCTCCTTTACATACATATATCTACGCATACATGCTCGTCGGTTAAGGGTACTTCTAACGTGGCCCATTCTCAAAATATCGCCAATTTGGTCGATAAACTTTTTTCTAGGGCGTCCCTTCCCGACTCGGCCGTTCACATCTGCCATATAAATTTGCTTTGTCACTCTTTCCTCATTCATTCTTTCTACGTGACCAAACCACCGAAGCATTCCTTTCTTAATCCTGATCACAACATTATCTTGCATACCACATTTATCTCTTATCACGCAATATCTCACCCTGTCATTCAGATTCAACCCTAGCATATTCCTTATAGACCGCATTTCTACAGCATTTATTCTACTTTCGTGCTTCTTCTGCCACACCCAGCTTTCACTACCATACATTAAAGTAGGGACTAACACAGCATTATGAATTACCATACGTGCCTGTTTTGAAACATCCTGGTTCTTCATTATAGAGTGTAGTGCCCCATTCACTCTATTCCCTGCATTTACTCGTCGTTCTATATCCCTATCATATCTACCATCCCTGCTAAATACACATCCCAAATACACAACCTCATCCACTTGCTCAATTAACTCTCCTTCTATTCTTATTTCACATACCGTTTTGCTTTCTTCTCTTTCAAAAACCATCACTTTCGTCTTACTTGCGTTCACTTTCATTCCCCTTTCTTTTAATTCCCAGTTCATTAATGTAACCATCATTTGCAACTCAGCCGCCGATGACGCAAATATGACTTGATCATTGGCATACAAAAGGCATTTGACGGTTGACTCGCCCATTCTTAACCCACATTCTTCATCTTTCAAAGTTTGCAAACACCTGTCCATAAATAGGTTGAATAGCCAGGGGGAAGCTACACAGCCCTGTCTGACACCTTTTTGGGTGCCAAACCAGTCCGAGTAGACCCCATTGATCCTGACACAAGCACTAGAGTCCCTATAAAGAGACCTTAATGCCCGTATCAAACCAGCGCTCAACCCATATGAGTTCAGTGTTTGCCATAACACATTCCTGTCCACTCTGTCATAAGCCTTTTCCAAGTCCATGAACGCACAAAAAACTTTCTGGTTTTTGGTTAAAAACTTCTCCGCAATCATGCGCATGGAAAAGACTTGATCTCTACACCCCATTCCCTTTCTAAAACCCGTTTGCACATCCCAAATTTTTCCATCAGTTTCTTTCATAACTCTTTCAATTAACACCTTAGCATACAGTTTACCCACAATACTAAGCAAGCTGATACCGCGGTAGTTTTTGCAGTCCTGCTGTGACCCTTTTCCTTTATATATTGGTATAAAATATACTAGGTACCAATATTCAAAATTTAACTTACTAAGTTCTTTAGACAAAAATTAAACAGAAATAAAATAAAATCGTCAAAAACGAAACGTATAGATAAACTAGACGCGTGACGCCAAAATCCCGGCACATGGGGAAAAAAGAAACATAAAACGTCCAACGTGATAGAATTATTTTTATATAGTATAATTTTAATTTCCATATACAATATTTTGAGGGTCTGAATCCAGCCCTGGCCTAATCTTGGTAACGTAACTAAACTTACTGTAAAATAAAACCTTAAAAATGCGTTTATATAATAACTTAATTAAAACAGAATTAATATAAGGTTATTTACTGATGATAAATAACCTTATATTAATTCTAATTACTTCTATTTTTTTTTTTTATAGAAGAGGGGGCAAACGAGCATGCGGCTCACCTGATGTTAAGTGACTACCGCCGCCCATGATCAACCGCAACACCAGGAGAATTGCGGGTGCGTTGCCGGCCCTTTAGAAAGGAGTAAGCTCTTTTCTTGAAGGTCCCAATTAATTCTATGATACGATATCCCGTGTTTTTTTTTTAAAATCTTTGTTTCGTAATTTTTGCATTCTTTTACCACGCAACTAGATATATTTATGACAGGCAAATCTGTCCTGCGCGGGCACCACTGACGAACGATTCGCGCCCTAAACTGCAATTTTAGGGCCAGCGCACTGGTCCGTTTTAGTTGTTCGGTAGGCCGGGTCCTTAAAGTAGTAGTCAATGTATTAATCTATGTTGACTGGGTGATTGAACAACGCGATTTTCTAAGTGTATATTAATAAAAAAAAAGTATGTAAAAAGTTAGTACTTACATTATCCCATTTATTCTTTTAGGGTGAAGAGCTTATGTCACTATTAGAATTAGAGCCATGCTGCAGTTACATTTGTATTATAGTTGTAGCACGAATGGGATGGCTCGACCGGAGAATGACCACGCTCTCACAGAATATTAGCGCAAATTAGTAGATTAATGCTGCTGAGTTTCGTATGGTGAGTGTAGAGAACCGGAGACCCTTTTTACTGAAAAGGAGGCATTTATCTTAGTCCTCACGGGTGACAACGCATCTGCATTTTGAATCGTAATCGGGGATAGATGGATTGTGTGCTCATTTGTCACCCTATCCTATAAAAAACGCATCAGTAATTATATCTAAAATCCATTGCGTATAATAGTCATTAACTTGTAGTGGTTATTTAGGTGTTAACTTGCCTTAAGTCTCCAGTCGATGCAACCTAGTAAATCGATGAGTACAAAGTTAAAACAGTGCTATAATTTTAAACTGTCATATTCGACGAAGACCTACCACACGTTATAATGTCAAGTCGTAGATTCATAGACGGCTGCAAAGGTTATGACCATATTCTTTGGCGCTAGTTTTCGAGAGGTCGTCTAGTTAATTGCTGCCCTTTTTCCTACATCTACCGCCATAAAGTAGTGCGTGCGCGCTCTTGAAAAGTATAGATAGGCAATATATTTGCGGAATACGAGGCATTCCAGCTTAATTATCATAGGTGACAACGCATCTGTAGTTTTGTTGGTTTGAAGTTGATTACAGGTATCTATGAATTCCAGTCGTAACTTACCATTAGTTGAACTATAAATTTGTTTTCTGTTTTAACTTTATAAAAAATCAATCCAACTTTTCAAATGTGACGATTATGTAAATTCGCCTACCTATATGAGACTAACAACATCTAGAAGTTTGCTGTTCGGGTGATTGAAGTGTTATTTCTACAGAATTTTAAATTAATTTAAGTCATCACAATAAATTAAAGTCCATTTTAAATCTTTTGAATAAATAGAAATCCAAATGCTTGGAAATGAAGTGATTCATCCGATTTCCCTTCGAAATATCGGCCCAATAATGTTTTATCGAGAGTCATCTCTAACTTTTATTGGCAAGATTAAAAGCTTCTGAGATAGCCGAGGAACACAATCATCTGACTGAGCAGGCTCTCACAGAGAAGTTTAAGTGTAATCGGTTGCAAAATATTAAATTAAACTTGGTAAATATTTCAGGTCTTGTTTAGTTTTATGGATGGTATCCTATATAAATATGTGTTTTATATTTACTTAACATCCCGCTTTGATAATTAATAATTTTCCAAAGTAGGAAGTTATAGATTTCGGTCCGATTTTGAGAACGGGAGTTTTCATCAGATCACCATCCGATTTTGAGAACGGGAGTTTTCATCAGATCACCACATTTTGAGGTCCTAGGAAGCTGTTCCGACTATTTCTGACTGGACGTACGGCCGCGCGCCGTGTGTGTGTGTATGTTTGTGTGTGTGTGTGTGTGTTGAGCGATACGGAAAGCGTTCATTGAGACTTGACCTGATTAGGTATGCCTTAAAAATCATAGCTATGTAAAAATTTCTAAATAATCGTTTTTTTTTTACATAACTTTTAAATTTTTAAGCCCGAAGAGGTCAAAAATTAACTGATTGGATGATTTTTGAGCATAGAGCACGAAAAAGCGGGAAGTTTCACGGTTGGCGTACCGGTCAACCTCTTTTCAGATTTTTGTGTTACATTTCTCTTTTTTTTTAATTTTATGATTTAGTTAGAGTTAAATTGTCATGTTACCGATATTTATTAAAATATTTTCAACTTTAAATGATTGTTATTTCATATATGTAATTTTTATTTCATACAAATACATATATGTAAATGTGTATATTACGTGGAAAAATAATTTGATTTATGAATAAAGTTATGCTTGACTTCTTATATGTTTACATTATTTGCTTAGACTAATGTTTTAATTAAGAATTCCATATTGAATTAAGTTCACTGTATTATATGTTATTGTGCATAAACGCCTAAAAATAAAAAATGTAGTGGACATGAGCTGACTATTACTTGCGATCTAAAACAATAATGACAAACTGTATCTTATAAAAGCTAAATCTCTTTGTAGTCGAATTGTGTGTGTTTCCTGACATCGTTTACTTCTTCTTTCCATAAGTAAAATGAATCCAATTAAAGTTTTGATTTATCTCGTGACTATTCAGGTAAACTCCTTCTGAAAAGGGACTCCTACAACGTAAGCGGCCTGTGTCACAAATATTTGACATTTGTTAAAAAAATCATTTTACTTCAATTTTATTGATGAAATCTACAAGAAAAGGAATCTCATTGTGAATTCCTCTTACATATGTACGGTAAAATACCGATCTACTAAATCTAACGGTGACAAAGTTAAACGGGCCAAGAAAAAGCAGTATCATGGAAAGAAAACGAGCGACAGAGCCAGTGAAGTTGGCATTGGTCCTAAAATAGTAGTGATATTACGCAATTAAAAAAAAGGTTCAATGAATATAAATTATGTACTTTAGATATTCTGTAACCTAATTGTTTTAATTATTCTTTTACGTTTTGCAAAGGGAGGCTATTTTTTAACTTTTATGTTTAATATAACGTAAATTTATCACTTTGCAATGTTCGTATATGGATATTAGGCTTTACCTAGATAGTTCCAGTGTTATTTAAAAATAAAGAAATAAAATATTCGTAAAAAATAAATCCCTCATGAACACGTAATTATCTTGTCTTATAAAATGGCAAGCAATATATGAATTTGCGATATGTGAGATAAAATTAAAAAAATATTTAAGTATTTTTGTCAATGAATGTCAGTCAAAGGGTGATATTGTAAATCTTACAAACAGCAATTTTATTTGTTGACACAGTTGACACAGTGGGTCGGCTCGACCGGAGAAGGACCACGCACTCACAGAATACCAGCGTGAAATAGTAGCTTAGTGCTGCTGTATTTCGTATGGTGAGTGTAGAGAACCGGAGACCCTTTTTACTGGAAACAAGGCTTTCCATCTCAGTCCTCGCGGGTGACAACGCATCTGCATTTTGATCTTTAATGGAGGATAGATGTAGATGTCTATGGGCCGCAGCAACCACTTACCATCAGGTGGACTGTGTGCTCGTTTGTCACCCTATTCTACAAAAAAAAAAAAAAAAAAAACAGTTCAGGTGATACAACAGTATTCGAACAATTCCCTGATGCTTCAAAAAAATCACATTGAGGTGTTATCTCAACGAGTTTCGTTTACATTTTGCCTCAAATTTGCGATATTTTCGCGTAATTTCGCACACCTGGAAACGCCCCAGGTATCCCGATTGCAACTGACGCTATCTCGTTGTCTGTTGTTTAAATGCGGGGAACATTCTTAGCATTCCAATTTTTAAGCGTTATACAATAATAATGTCAATTCGTGGTTATCGAAAACTCTCAAAATATATTGTTATAACGTACGTACGTTATAATGTACGTTATGTTTTAAATTATAATTACAAAAGCAGCAGGCAGATTTTGTTGAAAATAATTAGCTATCCATTTTTATATTACTTCTTTTTATATTACTTCTACTACTTATAAGTTTCATCAATATACTTCAATAATATTATAATACGTAATTTAAAAGTGATTGAAAGTTATGATCTTAGATTTATTTACAATTTTACCGTTCCGTACTCAGGTGCCAGGGAGTTAAACGGTACGGGGTAACGAACCATATCACTCTGCTGATTGTCCGTCTGTCTGTCTGTCTGTACGTCTGTCTATATTTCCGTCTGTCAATCTGTCTTACAGTTTATCGTGGATATATTTTCTTTCTTTCTTGGACTGTTGTAATTTCTAATTTGGAATAATGTTTTATTGGTCGTATTATGAATTGGTTTCCGTTTTTTATTGCATGGCCTGCAAAACCTAGTCAAATGACCGATTGCTCAATATGACCTACAATGAGTTATCAAATATACTCTGAACTGAATTTCGATCATGGCGGCCAGTCCCAGTCGCCAGTTCCCAGTCAGAAGGGAGACTATTAATCTGCATATGTCAGGATTCTAGTGCTCGTGCACTACGATGTGCATGTGTATGCGCAAGCACTAGTGCACTCTCTATTTCCCTCATGCTTGTTATCCAATGATATGGTAATTCAACACGACCAGAAAGACATCAGGCGCAGAACGAATGGCTTTACATGTTTTTCGAGATACAGAGGTTTGACACCACCAACTTCTTGACAGTTCCTAACTGCTAATAGCATTTACTTGATAATAAACCCAATAACTTATTTTTGTCCGACCCAGGATTTAAAACCAGGACCTCATGATCAGCCATCACGTTTACGACCATTATACTAACGTGACAGATACGT
Organism: Parnassius smintheus behrii; assembly: GCA_036936625.1. Taxonomy (NCBI): domain Eukaryota; kingdom Metazoa; phylum Arthropoda; class Insecta; order Lepidoptera; family Papilionidae; genus Parnassius; species Parnassius smintheus. The sequence continues at coordinate 9,917,804 of JAUPFT010000007.1, read as the reverse complement.
GGCAACGTATAACAACATAATAGTCGAATATTCTGATATCACTAGTTCACGCGGTCTTTATATTGTTTTACTTTTTACCATTTTTTACAGTTCAAGCGAAATAGTCAACGAAAATATACCCAGAAGACCAGAGTGACTGATAGAGCTCAACAGATTAATGAAATTAAGGTTCTCAAGTGGCGGCTTCGTATCAGTAAGTAAAATGTAGTGTGACACCTAGTAGATGGAATGTGGACCCCAATAAAATATGCAGGAAATTGATGTATGAACGTGACTCAGGTTCATAGCCATATTTTGCTGCATATTTTAGGGGGAGACCTTTGTGTTGAACGCCTTTGATAAAATAAAAATGTATATACAATTCTAATATTTATATACACAATTATATATACGGCCATGACAGTTAATTGACAAATCGTAGAATTTTTCTTCCATTTTAATCACTTTTCAAGATAATTTGTCTTTATTTATTATATTCAAGATATCAAGATAATTTACTTATAAAAAATCTTCTTCTTTTCCTTGAGACCGTAAATAATAATCAGTTTAATAAAAATAATGAATCTAATGCAATAATATCATTACCTTACGACGCTACCTGAAAGCATAAATATGAAATTTGATCTAAATTACATCATTACCTGCTGTCTTATCTTGATTCAAAGCGACGGAAATGACAGACTCGACAATGTTGAAGAAAATTGAACGACGCGTTGTGATTAAATTCCTTACTAAATAAGGAAAACGTCAAAAATACACCCATAAAAATAATAAGGATTGTTTGCCTAAAATTTCGGTACAGTCTTTTCACAAATGTTCACAGATATGACTAAGATATACTTTTGTAATACACAACCCTTCTAACCGGTACCTCTTGCCTGTCTTAATGTCACAATGCTGCATGCACTTGAAATTATTATACGCATATTATAAGTGTTAGAGACATTAAAACATACTGCAGTTATATTATGATTGTAGCACGAATAATTCAGGGAAAGGAACACGTTTATATAGCAGCGTAATGCTGTTTCATTCCGTAGGGTAAGTGTAGAGAACCGGAGACACTTTTCACTGAAAACGAGGCATTCTATCTTAGTCCACTTAGCTGAAAACGCATCTGTGTTTTGATTCTTAACCAAGATTATCTAGAGATGTATATAAGCAGCAACATTTTCTTGTCATTAGTTAAATTATGTGCTCCATTCTCATCCTTTTCCAGAAGTGGGTCCATAGTTCTGAACCTGAAAATAAGCAATAGACCGCTCTCTCGCATCAAAGGTTATCAGATTCACCAAATAAATTTGAAGTCCTCTACCAGACGTCTCCAAACATTCTCGCCAAAGTTCTATGCAATATCAAAGGTAAATCAAGCAATTTTGAGTTGATTATAAAACCAATCAAAGAGCTGTATTAGCTTAGTGGTTAAGCTCAGTGGTGAAATCGTTTAATCGATTTGGTGACAATAAAACTGTTCATGGAATTGAATACTGAAAAGTTAAAATGCTGATTTACCACGTTGTCAGTAGTAAAGAAAAACCACGGGAGGGAACTTGGATATCTGAGGAATAAGGTAAGTATTTCGAAGATGTCTGAAATACTCACATGCTCCGTTCTTTTTTGATGCTATTAGGAAAATTATAATTTTTCGAGAAAAATCCAAGAAAGTTCAGGAAACTAGAATAAATTAATTAATATCTGGTATGCAGTACTGGTCATTAAACAAATCAGAATAATTTTCGTTCGGCTAAGAATTCTGATTTCAAATTAATTTGAGTTTTTTCAAAATTATCCATTAATATATTGATAATCGTTTGTTTTCACCGCATTTGAAACTTCTTCGTTATCAAGCATACGTTAAAATTTCAGTAATTATGAAATATGAGTACCGTCGTAGCAGCAACGTGGCACAAGCAGCACGCAGCATCAACGACGTTTACGTATCGAATACTACAATCGAACATACCACCTGTTATTAGTTTACCCGCTTCCGTTCTGTTCTCTAACCTTGTGGTCGTCCACTGCCTGTGCCTTGCACTGCTTAATAGGCACACAAACAAAGGAAATTTGAATCGCATTTTTACCTGCGACGAAAACTGGATTCTTTTGGACAATCGCAAGCGCTTAGCAAGTTGGTTGGATCCTGGTACAGCACCTAAACAATGCCCTAAACGAAAACTTACGCCAAGAAAAGTGGTGGTCACTGTTTGGTGGTCTAGCGCCGGTGTGAAGCTTTTTACCGAACGGGATTATTGCAGATATGTACTGTGAACTTAACACAATGATGGAGAAACTCACACGTTTCCTACCAGCTTTGGTCAATCGATCGTACCTGCTGCTCCTGTACGACAACGCGCGACCTCATACTGCACAACAGATGGTCTCCAAGTTACAAGAGCTAGGGTTGGAAGCTTTCCATCATCTGACGTACCTACTAGACCTTCCGACTACAGACTTCTTCTTCTTCCAGAATTTGGATAATTTTTGACGGGAAAAAATTTCAGTACTCGAGAGGCAGTACGAAATAACTTTGAAGAATTTGTTAACCGTCCTGTCCAGCCAATTTCTTCAAGAAGGGCATCAATAAACAGCCACTGCGTTAGTAAAGATTTATTGATTGCATGGGTGATTATTTTGAAAATAGAAATAAAAAATACAGAAAAATATACGTTAACTTATTTCATTAAAAACGGCAATTTCCTAGGTCTTAAAGACCTAATATTAGCAGTGTCTGCTTTTTTTTTAAAAGAAAACTTAAGTATTTTTTTTTAATTTCACATTACATTTATTGAAGAATTTTTAAGTATGAAAGAGAGTAATAACATAAAAAAGTATTATTATAAGTTCAATAAGAAGTGACAGTAATAGAAAATGACTAAGATTCAGGCTGCAAATGAATTTTAGTTATATTATGAATGAACACGCTTCTATTAACTTAATTATAACTTATGTTTATTTTCTTATCATTTTTATTTTTTTGGAATAAGTCATAGAGAAAAATATATTTTTGAATTTAGGTTTTTTGAAGATCTTAAATGTGAAAATCTTCAACCAGTTCCAAAAGTTAGACGTTATCGGAAATAAGCCGGCAAGAAACTTTAGAGTCGTGTTTATTTTTGCGATGCTTACAATAACGAATAAAGATATAAACATTCGTCCACCAATTGATGCCTTGACTGCAAATGACTTTCATTCATTAAATCCTATCAAAATTCCACTCCTGAACATAGTTCTTTCCCGTAAATTGCCTCATATTAAGGCGTAGTTGTCAAGTTTGTATCTGAAGTTTTTTAACTAAATTGTTGATATCAGAATTATGCTGCTACTAATCTCTTGTTTTCATTTTTCTCTTTCACGACACTTACTGGATGAGATAGGGCAATGGATGTTTTACGCCGCCACTACACAGATTATATATTAGTATTTTATCTTTATGCATAAGATTTAAATAATAATGTATTACATATATTACAATAAACTTCATTGTGTCAGTGGATCACTAGTACAGGAATCATTTTACTTCTATAGCGTTACCTTTACAGTGTATTAAAGTCCACTGTTGAACGTAGGCCTCCCCCTCATAGGGTGATATTTGCCCTAGTGGCAAGAGGGTTGGTTACCGCAGTTCTACTTTTCCTCTCATTTGTTTCCCTCTGTCACCTCTTACGACACCTAGGGAGTTATATAGTGTATTCCATATTCTTACACCGCCACTACATGGTTTATTTCTATAGGTTAGTATAAGTTGGTCTTACGGAAACATTTTAAAATGTTTTACATTTAAAAAAAACTTAAAGTTAATATAAAAATATCGGTTAATCTGGTACTCATAGTTAAGGATCAGACGTTGCTTTGTAATATTTGCTTCAAAGAGCGCAAATCTGAACGATATCAAGCATTAAATTCACAAATTTACGACGTGGAAACAAATCAAAGCTCAGTGTAAACAACGCGCAGTAAATTATTCCAGCAATTTGAAATGTTATCTTGCGGATCGAGGAGAATACCTGTTATCAAACTAACGAAAATGTACTATTACGTAACATATATGAAAAAATCATATGAGCAAAACTTTATACAAGTAACCGCTATTTCCAGTCAAGTGAACAGTTGATAGAGGCTAACTGATATAAAATGTCGGACTTATTTCATAAAGGAACAAGATTACCGCTGTGAATGCACAGCTCCGTATTTAGACCTGATCCATCGTGGTGTAATTTTGCATACGCTGTATGAATATCAACAGTTTTTTAGAAATGTATATCTGCCAAAGGGACCCAATCGGATTGTAAACAATTAGGTAATTAAATAAATGATTTTATAAATGTTACCACACAGTAAAAATATTATAATAGTAAATTTTGCATCACGCCAGCAATAAGCGTTTGATCCTAATAAAGAAACCTGCTGCTGCCTCAGATCATAGAAACAGCGGTCATGCTGTTATGCTAACCCCACAACGCTATCCACATATTTAGAAAGAGAGAGAGCAAGTATGTTGCGCAGAGGAAAACCGCATCTATTTTTCATACTGTGCGCTATATATGAAACTATTCTTAAGGAATAAACTCCATAAATCATTGACATGTTGTCGTGAAGTCCTCCCACACGCATTGGCCCGGACATTTCGTTGACCTGAAATTCTCTTAGAAATGAGAGGACACCTGTGCTCAGAAGTGGGACGTGTATAAGCTGAAATTTTATTAGGGCTTCCATAAAATACTTTCTAGAAGGAAAAAAGTAGAATGGCATTATATTTACTACTCGAAAAGGAAGTCCTCCAAAGAAGTACATTTCAAATTGTAAATACTTTTAATAATTAATCTCAATCCTACAAACTAGCATACTTAAAAACAGCGTAAGGCAAAAGTCAAAAGTCCACTTAAGTCGGCGCCGAGCGACTTTGGAGATAAAATGTTGTAACATGAAAAATGGGCGATAGGAGTTGAGAGAATGGCTTGAGTTACGGCTGCTGCACCAATGTTTTCCCGCTTTTGTAACCCGCTCCCGGTTTATACGTAATGCGTACTCTGTTAAAGTTTTAATGAACTTACCTTGTTTTCTTGACCCCATTTTTAATAATAATAACTTTCTTTTTTCTAAATTAATTTTTTCTAAATTTCAATATAATCTATGTGTATTTAAAACTGCCTCGTTGGTCTAGTAGTTGTAGTAGTGCGACTGCTGATAATGAGGTCCTGCGTCGGGCCAAAAAATCAGTTATTGACTTTTTCCGTCAAGAAATTCTCAGTAGCTGCCCGGAGTCAGGAAGTTGGCGGTGTCTAACCCCCGTGCCTCGGAAAGCACGTAAAGGCGTTGGTCCTACACCTGATTTCTCTCCGGTCGTGTCGGTTTACCTTCCCATCGGATTAGGAGAGTGAGGGAATAGAGAGTGCACCTGTGTTTGCGCATACACTTGGGCACTGTAATTCTGTCCTACGCCGATGGCTAGTCTCCGTTGAGACTGGCCACCGTGACCGAAATTCGGTCTGGAGGACATTATATTATTATTATATGTATATGTGTTTGTATGTATGTATATACGTACCTTTTACAAAGCAACGTTTAATAAAAGCAACAAATTTACTCATTAGTGTTTTCTCGTAATAGTGATGACCTTTCACGTAACCTTGAAAGTATATTACTCGTGCCTCATTTTTTGGCACTGTCTTTCTGATCAACATACAAAATCCTATAGAAAGACTGGTTATTGAATATACATTAAATAAACATTGGCATTACACATAATAGATTAAAACCATACAATATTTACATATTAATTATTATGTATATTTAAACTTACGTAACTACAGCTGTCAGTATTAATTCCTAGAAAAATCGTATCCATGCATGTGTGTTTTAAATCTATGCTGTCTAAGTAATTAACAATAATGTTGAGGAGGTTATTAGTGCCAACTCGTATTTGCGTCATCCGGGATGCTATCCGATAACGTACCGCTCGTACAATTGCATGAAAGCTGTTTCAGCTTTTGCGAACTTCTCCGATGCGCTACAAAATAGCAACAGTCCCAACAATGGCATGAAACTGTTGTTTTATTGTCCTCTTGTATAGAATGGCGTACGTTTTCTGTTTGTAACTGAGCCATAAATTGCTGGTATAAAATAACTGACAATATCACTTAAATATATGTAATTTTAACTTTGTCAGTGCATAGTGAAGAAACTACGGATCACTTTCGACGGTGTATTTATTTTTGCAAAAACAAAGTAACTGCAAGAAATATGTACTCTATCATACTATATCACTGTACTATATCACTGGCCTCCCCTCATTTTTGAGAGGATTTTAGGGCAAGGAAGTGGCCGCCGCGCTGCTCCAATGCGTGTTGACGAACTTCAGATGTCTTCGAAATATTTTTTTTCTTATTCCTCAGACGTGCAAGTTTCCTCACGATGTTTTACTTCACCGCCGAACACGCGGGTAAAAAGCTAGTTGGTATATTATATATACAAACAAGCTTTTTACCAGCGGCTTCGCTCGCGTGGGTTTTTAATTTAGAAATATCGATAATATTGTTTCGCACTAAAATTAGCAAAACTGGATCAGAGAGAGGCGGTATTATTGTCTAAATTGGCAATATTATAGGCTACAGAAACACATAAGTTAGTTTATCAGAATCGCATAAATAGCATACGTCAAGCAACACCTTTTTTATATCGGGCACGCCTTCCGATGTGTATTTATGAAGGGAAAATTGTCCTGAAATCGGAATTGCGTTATTTATATACTAAGCATTATTAAAGTTGATATAGTTTTGATAAAATAAGGTTAAATTTCATGGTCTTTATTAATATTGAACCTATTGAATATTGATTGGCGCCACATACCAGTATTTTTTTACGTTCGAAAATACTTCAATATTTCATAAATTTAGTTCTATTCACGGTGAATGAGTGAGAGGAACTAAATTCATGAACGTGAGTAGAAATCTACATAAGATGGGCAGCAGCGTCTTCCTGATCATAGTTAAAATATTAAAAATATGCAGTTGGAAACTCGCATGCCAAGCGTGGCAACTATGGCAAATATCCAACTTTTTGGCAGCCTGTGGAGGAAATCTAATTGATGAATGGGAGTAGAAATAATATATTAGCCATGTAGCGGCGAAAAAGAAATCACTACCGCATTTCGTCCCCGTTCTAAGAGACGACGGAGGGAAACTGAAACAGATGGGTTTCTTGATAACAGTGCGGAGTAATAAAGAGCTGCGGTTGCCAACCAGCTTGCCAAGCGTGTGTGGTTCTGCAAATACCCGATCTATTTGATAAACAATGGGGGAAGCCTATGATCAGCAGTGAATAGCCCTAGTAAAAGTAAAAAAAGTAGCAACCTAAATACATCCCACTACCGGGCACAGGCCACAGCGAAGTTTAGGTCAAAAAGGAGTTTATTAAGTTGACTATAACGCGGGATGACCGACTTCACATTACTTAAGAATGATTTCCGAAATATTTTTTTAACTTTTTAGATACGCAGGTTTCCTTGCGATCTTTTTCTTTACCAGCGAGGATGTGGTAAATCAAAACTTTAAAAACATGGGTGGAGTCGGTGCGGATCTAATTTGGGTTGCTTACGTACTTACTCGTACTACGAAATTTATAAGTTTCATAAGTACTTCGACTTACACACTTTAAACAATACTCTCAATACCAACGTACTACATAAAAACAAAATTAAATTAATCATTCGAGACATCACTGTTCTCCGTGTCTCTGATACTATGAAATTACGGCAGAAGCCTATTTTGCTCTACCGCCGGATTATGCAGCACAGATATAAGTATATTACACATTTCGCGTGAAGTCTGCGAAAACATCGTTAGGGAAACGATATTTCAGTATTATTCGAAAAATGCTGGAGTTATGGCACCTTTATAAGTCCAAAGTATCATTTATGGTTATTCTTAAGATTCGAATTGTTATCAGTTTTAATAATGCTGATCTATGTACTTCTTGGAATGGCAAAATATTAAATTTGCATGTTTTGTAACTTTGAAGAACCGAGCAGATCAAATTGAAGAGTAAGATAGACTGCACACTTTGATAAGAACCAGACAATATCAGCAGAGCTCACTTGTTTTTTTTTCTGGAAGAGGGGGCATACGGCTCACCTGATGTTAAGTGACTACCGCCACCCATGATCAACCGCAACACCAGGGGAATTGTAGGTGCGTTGCCGGCCCTTTAGAAAGGAAAACCTTAAACGAAGTACGAACGAAAGACTAAGACGAAACGTTCCTAAAGACATATAGCAGATAAAACCGTAGTAGATCGACCTTCACCAGTCTGATAACCAGATGAGATCTATTTTTTATGAAATTTTATTTATTTCTAAATATGCATATCTTGCCTTTCAAAAAGTGTTCATGGCTAGTTTTAAGTAAATTAATTTTAATAATTTTTTTTCATAACCCTTCACTGTTTTGATAACCGAACAATAACATTACAGTCGACATAATTCTGCGCTTGAGCACTGTAGACTTCAGACGTGACGGTTAAGTTCACTCCCGTGACTCCACTCTCTTTTCTCATGCGCACAAATTATTTTATTACCAAACCTCACCTCCTTCTCTCTCGCACATATTTATTTGCTTCGACTTTAAAACTAAATCATGACAATAATTTTCGATGAAAGGTTTTCTGTAGGCAAGCCTATACGATTATTTTTGTAATTTAATTATATTTCTTCTGATACCTATTTATATCGGTTAACATATCCGTGTAGTTACCTTTATTGACTTAACTGTTCATACCTGCTTCCTATACCAAGGCGTATTCTTCTTATTAAAAACATTTTATTTAAACTAAATTTGTTCGGTTATCTAAAGAGTTATCGACCGCTTATGAAAATAAATTATTAAAATTAATTTGATTAAAAATAGCCCCTAACACTTTTCGAAAAGTAAGCTGCCATAGGCATGTTTTTAAATCAATGAAATTTCGTTAAAAAAAATAGATCTCATCTGGTTATCAAGTGGCTGAAGGTGTCAAAAGCTAAGATGTTTAAAACGTAACCAGTAATTATTTTCTTTAATCTAAATGCAAATACAACGATACAGTAATACTGTCACGTTTTTTTAATAAGACGACCATCAAAATATGTTAAATTGCAGTAAGCTTAAAATATTTAAAATTTTAATTTTAGTATATTATGGTAGCAACACTAACGGAAACGTAACGTAACGTATACGTCAGTTCTTCAAGATATTCTTCGTTCATTAATTTACAGCATGCAAATATCAGCAGTGTAATCTGATAATGTTACACTGCTGATATTTGCCATATATGCAACAATTGGCAAGCGGGTTGGAAATGTTTTGGAAAGTTATTTTTATAAATCTCTTCTAGTAAAAATATAAATTAATTCACAACCTTCTGCTAACTAAATACAATGATGTGTCTTACCTGGATTGAAGAGCACCTCACGCCCTCCCTCAATTGCATGCACTAACTCTGTCACCACTAGTCAAGCACCACTACTCCCAACACTACTACTCCCAGCGCCACTACTTCCAACACCACTATTCCAGGTAAGACACGCCATCGACGATAATACGACACGTGTTTTGCCTCTACACGAAGCAACCTCAGGTAATGTAGACTCTACGGCGGCTAACCGCTAAGTCTACTAAGTCTAATAGACTTAGCGGTCTAATTTTTTTATTTTTTTTATTCAAATTTTTCTTGTCGTATTATCGTAAATGGTGTGTTTTATCTGAAATAGTGGTGTTGGAAGTAGTGTTTCCGGGAGTAGTGGTGTTGGGAGTAGTGGTGCTGGGACTAGTGGTGACGGAGTTAGTGCATGTAATTGAGGAAGGGCGGGAGGTGCTCTTCTATCCAGGTAAGACACATCATTGTATTTAGTTAGCGGAAGGTTGCGAAGTAATTTATATTTTTACTATAATTGATTTCCGTAAAGTAACGCCTGATCCTATCAAATTTCTTGTATTTTAGTATTCCTGTGTCCCACCAGTCGACACCTATTTGAAAGAAAAAATAATATGGGGTTGTGAATTCTCTAACGTCACTATTACAGCGAGATATTTTAAAAGTCTGGTGGTATTTTGCGCATAACAGGAATTGCTACGGATTTATGTGACCGCAAAAACTCCGAGAAAATCCCTTCTCTTACCTTTTTCGTCAGTTAACTAAGGAATTTTTCTCATTCAAATTGCATCATCAGTATTAGCAACGCAACTTCCAGCTGCAACTAACCTCCAAGTTGAACTTACTGAACGAAACATTGACCTACATGAGTTAAGCAGTCAGAGACGGGGTCCACACAGCTCTGCTCAAACGGCGTTTAGATAACTTCCAAACACAACACACGTTATTTAACCATTGGTCGAAAATCAAACCGTCATCATCATCATCATCAACTCTTAGACCGCACTAACATTTCAGATTATTGTCGTCCGACTGCTTGTACACGTTTGAAATTAATCGAAATTCAATTTGTTAAGTACTTTAGTATAATTTCTTTAGTAATTATAGTTATAGTATAGTTACAGCTTATATACGTCCCACTGCTGGGCACAGGCCTCCCCTCATTTATGAAAGGGTTTTCTTTAGTAATTTAGTGTATGGAATAACAACATTATTTCAACAAATTAAAATCTTTGACTATTCCGGGCGTAATTAAATTTGGTATTTGCTACTTGCTACGGTCACACTAGGCGACATAAATTTGCTAACCATCCTGTTTGTTAGCTGAACGAAGGCAGTAATTTCTAATTATTGCCATCCGACGACAATTAAGTAGCTCGATGTATTCCACTCAGTGTTATGGAACTTCGACTCTTTATAAATTTCGCTGATTTTGAAATTGGCAAGTTTATGTAGTTAGAAATGTTGTTCTTTTTCTTTATTACGAATATTTGTTTACGTATTTGTGTCATAAAGCTGTGATTTGTGATAATTATTTTCGGTTTTGTATCCATTCACTTCATATTGTACTCAGCAGTGAACTTTCATAGACTGTACAAAAGTCCACTGCTGGAGATATAGGCCTCTCCCATACATTGCGTCATCATCATTCATCATTACAGCCCTTCACAAGTCCACTGCTGAACATAGGCCTCCCCCAAGTAATGCCACAAAGCACGGTCCTGAGCCACCTGCATCCATCGACTTCCTGCATATCTTACCAGGTCGTCACTCCATCTAGTGGGGGGTCGCCCTACACTACGCCTACCGGTACGAGGCTGCCACTCGAGAACCTTTCTTCCCCATCGGTTATCGGTTCTTCGAGCTATATGGCCGGCCCATTGCCACTTCAGCTTACTAATCCGTTGGGCTATGTCGGTCACTCTGGTTTTACTGCGGGTATCCTCATTTCTGAGTCTATCACGCAGAGAAACTCCGAGCATAGCCCTCTCCACAGCTCGCTGAGCGACCTTGAGCGTCCTCATACGGCCAGGAGTGAAGGACCACGTCTCAGATCCGTAAGTCATCACTGGCAACACGCACTGGTTGTACAATCTAGTTTTTAGAGATTGAGGTATACCTGACGAGAAGATATGTCGTAATTTCCCGAACGCTGCCCAGCCGAGTTGAATCCGTCGATTGACCTCTCGGTCGAAGTTGGACTTACCTAGTCGGACTATTTGTCCCAGGTAAACGTACTCGTCAACAACTTCGAGCATAGTGCTCCCAACAACTACCGGCATAGGTGTGACATGGACATTAAACATGATCTTTGTTTTGTCCATGTTCATCTTAAGACCTATCCGTTGGGAGGCACTATTAAGGTCATTGAGCATAGTGCTTAAGTCCTCCAGCGATTCTGCCATAAGGACTATATCGTCGGCAAATCGAAGGTGAGTGATGTACTCGCCATTGATGTTAATACCGTATCCTTTCCAGTCCAGTAGCTTGAAAACGTCTTCCAAAGCAGCGGTGAAGAGTTTCGGGGATATAACGTCACCCTGTCTTACACCTCTCTGCAGTTGGATAGGTTTCGAGCTCTGATTCTGTACTCGGATAGCCATCGTAGCCCTACTGTATAAACACTTCAGCACTTCGATATACCGACAGTCAACTTGGCACCGCTGAAGGGACTGCAGCACCGCCCAAATTTCGACGGAATCAAAGGCTTTCTCATAGTCCACATACGCCAGGCAAATTGTACTCTTCAGTCTTCTGTACAATCTGCTGCAGGGTATGTACATTGCGTAGTAGGGAGGATTTCGATAAAATTGCCATGCTTGGTAGGCGGGTTGATAATCGCAGTTTTCATAATTTTTATATGTTATTAGGAAGATGCTGCTGTCCACTTCTAGTTTCAGTTTCCGTCTTTGCATCTTAAGATACCTACGGGAGGATAAAATGTAGTTGATATTCTTAATTCACCACTACAAGGTTGGTTTTAATTATTTCATAAACAGTCTTATATCCATAAAGTTAAGTTTTTAAAAACAAATTTTCGTTAAAGGCGACATTTCTACGACATTGAGTCTGAAATTTAACCGGACTCGATATAACTGCATTAAACTCGTTTTTTCAGTTCATTACCTTTTTCATCTGAACAGAGTTAAGTTGATTATACTCGCATCAGAAATGGATAGCATGCGTTTCCGTAGTTGTGGAGATTGGTATAACATCACTCGATTTACTGGCATATATTTAATACTTTTAATGGAAAGCTTTCTTCAATTTGTTCTGATATTGAAATGGAATACATTCATATATTCTTGATTGCGTACTACTTATTAATTTAATGATAATTAAATATCATTAACTAATATGATGATACCACATGATAAGTGCTTGTCGCAAATTTCACAGTACGCGAGCAACCCGGATTTGATCCAGTTTAATGACATAAAAAAATCATTAGGTGTTGATTCAACAAGTATTGCAGATGCGAAGGAAACTGTTGTGAAAACATCGTGACTATAAATATTTTGAGGTCATGTGAAGAATTCCATTATGTACAAAAAGAACACAGTGGACTAAATTCTCTATAACCTTTTCCCTCAAAAGAGAAGGACTGTGTGAAGTGGTATGTATATTATATACTTCAATTTATAAATTTAGTAAAAAAATTCTAGAAAAAAAAACGGAACGCGAAGAAATTGACCTCTCGTCTAATCTCGAAAAAAAATTACTTTGTGTTTGATTCTGCGCCTTTATTTCATTTCACTTTAATGTTTTAGTATTCCGAATCTGTTTTCTAAAGCCAATTCCAAAGAATGCCCTCCACACTAACGTGACCCAAGTGTCGCTCATCTAAAAGATAACCTCTGACGAAATAAGGAAACAAAACAGCCTGCCCTGATGCTATCGCAGTCATCGAGCGAGTGAACCGAATAGAACTATCCTCCTTACCGAGCCATTTTTCACATCCTTGGATTGAAAATAGTCTTTCATGTCTGGAAATAAAGCCCAAAATAAATAACAAAATGAACTTTCATTGTTAACTTCTAAGATAAATGTACCTTGAGGGAGAGTTTTAGTTTAAAATAGCTCTATATAATTCGATATATTGCATATCTTATGGTATACGCTTGCTAAAGCCTATTAGAATTGCTTAATAAAGGAATAAAGTCGAGGATTCTGCAACAAAAGTATCTTAACTGTAGTTTGTAATAATGCTGTTGTGAGATAGAGTACTCTTTCTTTTATGTCACTGTTCCGGTTTGTATGGTCATCTTAGTCATCAAGGGTGATAAAGCATTTGTTTTGCATCTCGTATAACCGGTGAGGATTAAAAGTTTTGAAGTTAATTTGCCATCAAGTGGAATATTGTTCGACCGTTTGAGGACCACGATTTCACAAAATACCAGCTTAAAATAGCAGCTTTATACTTTTGTGTTTCATATCGTGAGTAAAGAGATCCGAAGATCCTTTTTGGAAACGAGGCATTCCATTCATCGATTCTATCCTCGCGGGTGATCTGCATTTTGACTTACCGTCAGGGGGATTGTGTGCTCTTTTGCTATCCTTATTACACAAAATATACAGTCAGACTTCTAAAAACTTAGATGAATAAAATAATTTCCACATAGTAGCTCCAAAAGCCGAAGCTAATACATATCGTATAGAAGAATGAAAGTTCCGACTTCCGAATCTGCTAAGGTGAAATTTTTCTTTTCTGTTTAGTTGTTTTAAGCTATATATTACTTTTTAGTGAAACTTTAATTTTTGGACTATTTTGAGTAGACTAAGCAAAAGCACAAGATCAGGGTAACAACTAAAATGTGTTCTAAAGAGTTATATTAAAAATTACATTCTATATTTTCTTACCCTTAGGGATATTTTTTATTCAAATAATATTGAACCACCTTTCAAGTATTACCTAATTAATAATTAATAAAAAATCGACTAAAATTTATTGACAAAAATATTGCGTAACATATAAAAAAAGCATACAGGCTGATTTAGAAAATTTTCTCCTATTTTAAAGTAAGTTATAAATGGTTAGTTGTGTCGGATCATCGTCTTACCTTTCTTTCAAATTTATTCGTTTACGATGAAACATTGGTGAGTTAGTAAGGCGTGTGTTCGCGAAGGTTTCTGACGAAAATGAGGAGACATTGTAACGGATTTGGAAGGTATGAGTTCGCAAGACACACGATAGCTCAGAGGAATAGCGCCCAGCATGAAATTTCATCGTACCGATTTAATTTTTTTGGTAATATTTTGCGAAGAATTTTTTCGAATTCTAAATTGCGATGAAGAAATTTTTCGATTTTATAATAATAGCCTGAGGAATAAAATATGTGAATTTTTTTAGACGGTTGTGGATTCTTCCCTGCTTCAAAACCTCTTGTCGCAGAATTTATCTCTTTATTTATTTAGAGATTTTTGTCTGTAGATATATCAATCCTACAATAACAAATCATTTATCTGCATTTACATTTTTTTATAGGAGAGGGGACAAACGAGCATACGGCTTGCCTGATGGTAGGTGATTACCGCTGCCCATGAACAACAGCAATATCTGAGTTAGGGTTATGTAGAATGCCTTGTGAAATACCCATATCGTATAATATTATCATGTATGTCCTTATTCTGTCTGCTCCCGAGTTAAAATACTTCTAATGAATGATCTTTGATTACATAACTCTTCTGTAGGTACGTGTGTCTTCTGTACGTGCTTGTCAATGAATTCCGCATTATTCTATCTGCTCCCGAGTTAAAATACTTCTAATGAATAATCTTTGATTATATAATTCTTACACGTATTGGCTTTCATATTAACATAATTACAACTGCAAACAATACTCTACACACGGACTAAAACCGCCTGGTAATGACGTAGCATTCCGTGTTTACGAGATTCAAATCGCAGATTAAGTAAACCTTTCTATTCGATGCCACAATAAATCAGAGAAATTTTCAATATTATAGTGGCGGCGTAGGAATACCCACCACGCCATATCCTCTCGTAGTTGTCATAAAAGCTAAAGAGAGAAACAGAGCAAGAGATGAACAGTAGTTTATTTCTAATAACAACTAGAAAATAAAAACTACGATTGCCGACCTGCCTTCTAAGCGTGACAACTATAGCAAATATGCTCCTTATAAGGCAATCTATGAGGGATCTATGTATATATATATATATATATATATATATATATATCTGCTGAACTTCAGCCTCCAGCTTCCTACGTATCTCACCAAGTCGTAAAATTTAGTGGAGGACCATCCCCCACTAAATTTCTGACAGCTCCGTGGTGCAGTATCCTAGAAATAAGTCACGCCGCTGGGGGCCGCCGGCTCAATTCCTGCACAGAACAATTATTTATATGGAATACTAATAATTGTTCCGGGTTTAGATAGATATCCTTGTAAAATGTATGTATTTAAACTGTCCCCACGTTACAAGTTCAAAAATAAAAGAAAATAGAAAATCATGTAAACACAACAAACACAACAATGTTGTCGTAAAACTTTCTGTCCCATCAGTTATTTAAAATGCATGAATATAGCAGCACCATATCCTTTATTATTTAAAAATAAATTACCTTAACAAATACTCTTTGTTAAACATGGCACACTAAAATGCTTTAGCAAGCGAAATATAAATTCCATCAACACGGAAATATTTGAAGTGACTATATTATGCTGTAATTCGTAGCAAAATTAAATAATACCTTAACAAACCTTTTAAACACGTGTATGACGCGAATTATTTTACTCGTATTGAGATAGTGATTTACTATAATGAAAAACAATATTGTTTAATGTCACGTCTGGTATAATAGAGACTTCATCAGACTCCTAAATCATAAATATAATTATTCTATGAAAATATGAATAATACTCATACACAGTGATTCGCACTTTTACCACTAGTTCAGAAAAAAATTGTCCTTATAAGAAACATTATGCAATTAATAGTGGTGTTTAAAAATATAATCTTTTCCCGAGGTTGGTTTTTAAAGAAAACAACTTACCACATTTTGTGGTGCGATCTTCCAAAAGTTAATATCGTTCCAAAACTTATTATTAGAAACGATGTAAAAATAAATGTTTAATTTTAACTTAGGGAGCAAATTACATTACGAGTGCTTTGAACTAAATTATTTCTCATTAATTAAGGCAAACTGACGAAAACTATTCATTGATAATTAATTTACAAAATTCTGATTCTGATAAAACTACCTAAGAATTTCAAATAATTTTTCTTTGCAATAAAGTATATTGTTAGTTTTGAGATTTTATTTGATGACGATGTACTCCTAATCTATATTCTACTACGGTGCTAGAAAGCAAGTTTTATCGATTATTTTTAAAAAAATTGAAACTCTGTTCCTGTACTTATTATGTTATTATATCATAAAGTAGCTCTGACCGGCGTGCATTGCAATGCCTTTTTGTCAAAAATTCACGGGCGTGCCTATAACAACTAACAAATATTTTATTATAATCGGATAAATGGTACAGAAAGACATAAAAACAAATAAACAAAAACTTTTTAGTCATTATTTTTTAAGGAGGTAAAAATTTCGACTAAATGTTTTTTTTTTTGAAGTGAAAACTTCCTTAGAATCTTTTTGATTTGAAACTCGATGAAAAAACATGATCAAAAGTAAATTTGTGCGCGCACAACACCTCAACAAAGTGTCATCGGATAAAATGGATAAAATGAAAAATTCGAATAAAATGGTGTAGAAACGCAAGGAAACATTATTTTTTGTCAACCCTAAGTTTTTTAATGTATTTGGAAAACGAAAACAAATTACAAGACAAAACAAGCAATAGCATGAAGGTTAAGTTTTATAGATCCATTGTTAAATATGTTATGGAATGTATTAGTTTTTATTCAATCTGAACGCAAACAGCAACAAATCTTAAAATTTGTCGCAAAATTTACAGCTTCCTG